>JAMRYI010001606.1:0-17872 GCA_029231635.1 Ditylenchus weischeri
TCACTTCTACTTTCCACCTCTGCGCCTAATTTATCCAATTTGCCAGTCATATTAATTCCGTCTTTCAGCCAATCAATCTTCAGCCCTGGCATATTGGCAATCGCATGAGGCTCCAATTGACAGACAAACTCCACTTTAGTCTTTTCCTCCACCTCCTGGTCTCTCAGCTCTTTGATAAAGCACAGCATTGGAGCTTCCTCTTCTCCTTGCTCCATGCTCACTTCTTGAGCATAGTTCAGTTTAGCGGAGGTTTCTGCCTTTCCAGCCTTGTTGACCGCCTCACATTTGTAGACTCCAACCTCATTTTTAGTTGCGTTTAGAATTTTCAATTTAAGAGTCCCATCATCTAATTTTTCTATCAGAAGGTTGGGCTGATTTTGTATATTTATGGGTTGGTTGTCTCGGAACCATTGAACTTCTGGCTGGGACTCCTTGTTGACTTTGCAGGTTAGCTCAAGCGTCTCACCTTCCTTGATGGATTTGGACTCAAGGGGCTGGATGAAGAAAGGCTTGACTTGCTCAGGTTCAGTTGTTTCTTGCATGTATTTGGGGAAAAAGAGATCCGCTGAGGTCTGGTCACTACCAGCTTTATTGACTGCTTTGCAGGAGTAGGTGCCGGCGTCAGAAAGTCTGAGATAATATTTGTGTAATTTACGATGTGAGTTTTGACTGGTTACTCTAGATCACTTTCGCATTGGTGTACGCTGCGAAAGAGCTTCAGTTAACATTATACGTAGGGAATGAGATACCCCCTTATCAGGCATGCAGGGTGTGCTAAAAAAGTATTCAACAAAAGAAGATGATGAGTCGTTCGAAGGTCACGCCTATTCAAAAATTTTTACGCTCTATTTATTTTACGCGAAATTTCATTTGGTGTATAATCTGAAAATAATCGTTTTTTCTTGGTTTCCTGTGTGGTTTGAGCTCTACCTATCCCTACCATCAGCTTAAACGTTGGGGTAACAAGGGAAAGTCTTGTTTTTGGACATTCTTTTTGTAAAAAAAATTAAACAGCAGTTTTTTCTATTTTAAGCGACCATTTAAAGGGTTATGTAAGCCTGCTTAATTCCTCTGTACTCTTAGTTGTCACGGTGCTGAATTTTTTAGAAATGGTATAAATTCATCGAAGGTTGACTATGGATGTTGTCGAAAATTGACGATCCGCCCAATCAAAAGTGATCCAGAGTGACCGTCCATATAGCAGCGCTTTATGTCCCTTCTGCATACCTCGCATTATTGATAATAAGCACATTATGGCCGTTTTCCTCCTTTTGCTGATGAAATGTGAGTCGTCAATATTAATCGGCTTTCCGTCTCTGAACCACTGCACATTAGGCTCGGTTTGCCCACCACAGTGCACTGCAACTGTGCCTTGGTTCCCTCTTTCTCACACTCTTCCAGTCCCTCAGTGAAATGAGGTGCCTCCAGGTCTTCAATCACTCCAAATTTGGCTATAGTCTCATCCCTACCAGCCTTATTAACTGCTTTGCAGGAATATATGCCAGCATCCTCATTGTTAGCCTTGGCAATGGTCAGGCTGTGCTTGCCCTTCTCTTCTTCTTTTTTGACCACATAATGGTCGTTGTCAATCTCAATTGGTATTCCGTCTTTAAACCACTGGACAGATGGTTCGGGTTTGCCCTCTACCATCACCTCCATTTTGGTACTTTCCGCTTCTTTCACTTCGAATGGTTTTAGACCCTGTGTGAATCTGGGTGATTTGACCTCTTCCTGAACTCCGAAATTGGCTTTGGTTTCGGCTTCGCCAGCTTTGTTGACTGCTTTGCAGGTGTAGACACCAGCATCTGCTTGGCCGGCTTCTTTGACGGTTAGAGAATGTTGACCATGGCCTTCAGATTTGGCAATTAGATGTGTGTTGTCCAGCTGAATGGGTGCTCCATCTCTGAACCATTGAACAGCTGGTTCCGGTTTACCTTCTACCACAACACTCATTTTACTGGTCTCATTCTCCAGCACTTCAATAGGGCTCAGACCTTGTGTGAATTCAGGAGCTTTGACATCCTCTTGAACTCCGAAATTGGCTTTGGTCTCGGCTTCTCCAACTTTATTCACTGCTTTGCAGGTGTAGGTGCCAGCATCTGCCTGAGCAGCCTGTTTGACCACCAAGGTGTGTCGGCCATTAGCCTCCTCTTTGGACACCACCAAGTGGTCATTGTCGATTTGCAGCAAAGATCCATCCTTGTACCATTGGACAGCTGGTTCCGGCTTACCCTCTACCACCACGCTCATTTTGCTGGTCTCATTTTCTACGACTTCAATGGGTTTCAGTCCTTCTAAAAATTTGGGCGGCACGTCTAACTGTTCCACCCCAAAGTTGGCTTTGGACTCTGCTTCTCCCGCTTTGTTGACTGCTTTGCAGGTATAGCTGCCAGCGTCCTCCAAAACAGCTTGTTTAATGGTCAGAGAATGTTGGCCATGGTCCTCAGATTTGGCAATTAGATGGTTATTGTCCAGCTGGATGGGTGCTCCATCCTTGAACCATTGCACGGCTGGTTCAGGCTTGCCCTCGACCACAACACTCATTTTGGTCGTCTCATTTTCTACGACTTCAATAGGTTTTAGTCCTTCCACGAACTTAGGCGCGACATCCACTTGTTCCACGCCAAAGTTGGCTTTGGATTCTGCCTCTCCAGCTTTGTTGACTGCTTTGCAGGTGTAGGTGCCAGCATCCTCCACACTCGGCTCTTTGACAACCAGAGAATGCAATCCCTCGCCATAAGACTTGGCGATAAAATGGCTGTTGTCAATTTCAATGGGTCTTCCATCCTTGAACCACTGGACAGATGGTTCAGGCTTGCCTTCCACAACTACCTCCATTCTAGTGGTTTCCAATTCTTTTACTTCAATAGGCTTTAATCCTTCAATGAACTTGGGAGCCTCGTCCAATTGCTCCACTCCAAAGTTGGCTTTGGTCACTGCTTCTCCAGCTTTGTTGACTGCTTTGCAGGAGTAGATGCCTGCATCCTCCAAGCTGGCTTCTTTGACAGTGAGGGAATGTTGGCCATTGCCTTCAGATTTGGCAATTACATGGTTATTATCCAGCTGGATGGGTTCTCCATTTTTAAACCATTGGACAGATGGTTCCGGCTTGCCTTCCACTACCACATTCATTGTAGCTGTTTCTTTTTCGTCTATTTCCACTGGCTTGAGTGCTTCAGTGAATCTAGGTGGTCGCAGGGATTCTTCCACTCCAAATTTAGCCTTGCTTTCAGCCTCGCCAGCTTTGTTGACAGCTTTACAAGAGTAGCTGCCTGAATCACCATTGTTGGCCTGCTTGAATGTCAGACTATAGTGGCCCTGAGCCTGGAGTTTAGAGGCAATATAGTGGTCATTGTCAATCTGGATTGGCTGTCCATCCTTGAACCACTGCACCTCAGGCTCTGGGTGACCGGTCACGACCACTTCAAAGGTGGCTGTCTCCTCTTCCTTCACACTGACATCCCGCATCTTTTTGGTGAATTCTGGAGCTATGAATTCTTCCACTTCAACCGCCAAATGACCTCTGCTCTGGTCTTCTCCAGCCTTGTTCTTGACTTTTGTAATATCTCCTGGTCATCTGGACCGGCGTTGTGAATCACCAATTTGTGTACTCCGGTGGCCTCATCTGACACAATTTCTATTTTGGTTCCATCTGGCTGGATGGGCTGGCCATTTCGGAACCATTCCACCTGGGGGGCAGGCACTCCAGCCACTTTCACACTCATCTCAGCGGTTTCTCCTTCTTTGACTCTGGTCTTTTTGAGGCCTTCAAGGATTCTCGGCTTTTCAGCCACTGGCTCCTCTGGCGGCCGTTGTTCCAGGGAGGCCAGAGAGTGGGCAACTCCAACCACATTCTTGGCCTCGGCCCTGTATTCACGCAGGTCTTTTTCGTTGATGTTTTTGATGACTAGACGCCAGTGGGTGTTGGTGGCATCGTGCTGAATGGAGATGCGAGTGCCTGTTTGGATGCGGAAGTTGTCGTGCACAGTGTAGAACTCGACTAAAGGCTGTGGAACACCACGCACACTACACTCAAAAACTACTTGTTCACCCAATGATACCTTTTGATCGCTTAATTCGCGAGTGAACTCTGGTGCAACTGCTGAAATTCAATTAGAGCTTTAGATGGTGTTTTGGCCTTTTCATAAATTGATGAATTATTTCTTTTGGTTTTTTGCGAGTGGAAAAGGATAAAGAGATAGATATTGAATAATAAGTTGGCCTTGTACAAGAAAAAGACAGCTTTTGCCTTAGTCTCCACGTTGATTTTTTGGAATGTGTTTGGGGGCAGGGTGGACCAACGTTCGTAAAGACGAACTTTAACATGTTTCTTGAACTACAGGGTGGCGCAAGAAATTCGGCCGATTTCAAACATCCACAACTTTTTGTTCTGACACAATTTCGAAATTTTGTAAACGCAGAACACCTTAGAATTACGGGCGCTTTCATTTGGTATCAAAAACTTTTTTTTTGCCTTGGTCCCCCTTGGGTCCAAAATTAAATTTAGAAAATGTCGAAAATCTAATTTTGCACCAAGGGGACCAAACAAAATCAAAATTGCCGAAATTTTTTTTGATGCCAAATGAAAGCGCCCATAATTCAAGGTGTTCTGCGTTTAATTTCGAAATCATGTCAGAAAAGTTATGAATGTTTGAAATCGGCCATTTCTGAGCCACCAATACTGCGTCTAAGCTAAGCCTACTCGTAATCCAAAATATCAACCGAGGAAGCAGGGCAAAAAACTCTACTTTTCTCGTATAACATCGATGAATTTCTAATAACTTTTAATGAATCTCAATTTTTAGTTTCATGAGCTCACGAATTTGTGATTTTTTTTATGATATTAATGATAATAAAAAAATATTTACATTTTTTCCAAATATTGTAAAGTTTTTAAAAGTAATGGGGTGTTTGAAGATCAAAGCTAATTTTGGTCTCATACTTTACAGCCCAGTATACTCGTGTTACTCAGCCATCAGCCTCAGCCTCAGCCGGCTGAGGTCTGAAAATTTCTCAGCCTCAGCCGTCAGCCGGGCCAAGTACTACCTCAGCCATCAGCCTCAGCCTCAGCCGGCTGAGGTCTCAAGTTTCCTCAGCCTCAGCCGTCAGCCGGGCCAGAATTTCTACCTCAGCCATCAGCCTCAGCCTCAGCCGGCTGAGGTCTCAAAATTTTCCTCAGCCTCAGCCGTCAGCCGGGCCGAAATTTCTACCTCAGCCATCAGCCTCAGCCTCAGCCGGCTGAGGTCTCAAAATTTTCCTCAGCCTCAGCCGTCAGCCGGGCCAGAAATTTCTACCTCAGCCATCAGCCTCAGCCTCAGCCGGCTGATGGCTGAGTTACTCAGCCGGCTGAGATCGGCTCTAGCCGGCTGTAATATAAAATATTTAAATTAACAATTTTATTGGTTTGTGTATAAATAGCCATAAAATAGACAAAGCTGGTTTTTGAGGAAAATGACATGTTTGGTGAAAAAAAGTCTTTTGTGCGAATTTTAATTTTGTAAATTAATTTGTATTCTTCTAGTTTTCTTTCAAAATGATAACAGCATTAAGTAGCCGTGCAATTCTAGTCACTGATAAAGTATCGATTATTTTAAGTTTAAAATTTTTCTGTTAAGAAAATTTTAAAAGTTTTTGCCTCAGCCGTCTGCCAGGTCCGAAAATTTCCTCAGCCGTCAGCCGGGTCATAAATTTTACCTCAGCCTCAGCCACATCCTCCAGCCGGCTGAGGTCTGCTCCTCAGCCTCAGCCGTCAGCCGGGCCCAAATTTTTACCTCAGCCATCAGCCTCAGCCTCAGCCGGCTGAGTCTCAAATTTTCCTCAGCCTCAGCCGTCAGCCGGGCGAAATTTCTACCTCAGCCATCAGCCTCAGCCGGCTGATGGCTGAGTTAACCTCAGCCGGCTGAAGTCAGCCGGCTGAGGTACCACCCTGATACTTTATAGCCCAGTTTTTTTGAAAACCATCAGTTACGAATAGTCGTATCCGAAAATCACTGTCAATTTTTTTGCAAACAAATCTGGAAACCTACTTTCAACAGTTAGCACAGCCTTGGTTTCCGCCTTTCCGGCCGTATTCTCCGCTACACAAGTGTATTTCCCTTCGTGGGTAGTCTCCACATTTTCGATCACCAATCTCTGAACACCCTCATCAGTCTCGATGATTATTTTTTTGGCCTCTTCAGTCAGTTTCTCATCGTCCTTGTACCAGGTGACCTTGGGAGCGGGCTCTCCTACCACTTTGCACTCAAAAGTGACCTTTTCGGAAGCCTTGATGTGTTTGTCTCGTAGTTGGATGACGAATTCAGGAGAGCGTTGAGATGGCTTCTCCATCGTCTCTGAAAAAAATCAGCTGTTATCGAAAGCTATCACGTAAATTTATTAAAAATATTTTTTCTAGGGTTGAACCTCGGTCGTATGACCGGTCAAATGACCAGTTATATTCTGGTCATATGACCAGAGGTGGTCATTTTCTCTTATTTTCGGTCATTTCTTTTTAGAAATAGCAATGACGAAAAGCTTTGAAACCGTCGTGTTTGGTGCTGGGGTTTCTTTGATGGGAAGACTGAAAATGAAGGAAATCAACAAAAAAATATTTTGCGTGTGCGCTGCTCTTAACTGTCAATGGTACAGTGTACAGTTAACCTCAGCACAGTTAACCTTCCAGCACAGTTAACATTCCAGCACAGTTAACCTTCAGCACAGTTAACCTTCCAGCACAGTTAACATTCCAGCACAGTTAACCTTCCAGCACAGTTAACTTTCTAGTACATTTAAAGGGCATACCAGCGCGATACACTACAATTGAAGCTTCCTTTCTCTCATGACTGCTTTCTATAAGCGTTCTACCTGATCCGACGAAAGTTTTCTGCCTACTTTTAAAAAAAGAAATAGGTCATAAATATCAGATGTGACATGAAACGAGTGAAAACAAGGAATATTTTTGAATAATTGCTCGTCCTCGCCTTAATTTGCGGTGTAACGCGCTGGTATGCCCCTTTAATACAAAGAAAATGACCAAATATGACCGAATATGACCGGTCATTTGACCGATCAAACGACCGGTCATGTTTCAACCCTGATTTGTTCTGCTGTTAACCACTAACACCTTTCTAAAACCTGTTTTGAATCAAAAAACAACTGTCATTTTTTCCTTTAATGGGCCGTGCGTATCAATTGAAAAAGGGAGGGACCTGCATACTTTTTTGAAACGTTCCGTTTTTCACTTGTTTCGCGTCAAAACTAATATTGATGATCTTGTACTACTTTTATAAATTAAAAAATCCAGATGAGAACTCATGTTAAAATTTTACGAGAAAGAAAAAACCGCCTTTTTGTGTAACGCACGGGCATGCCCATTTTAAGACTTGTTTTTTTAAGCTTGCTTTTAACTACTGCTTCCTATCACAATATTTTATATACCACATGTAAATTTGAGTTTTTCTCAATTCAAAGGCCAAATTTCCGTGCATCACCATCGCTAATTTTTTGGCGGGGGCTTATTCGACAACCGGAAAATTCAAAGACCAGATAATTCAACAGGGGAAAATTCATCAACTGCATATTTAAAAAGCGGATAATTGGGCTCTATATGTGTTGGGGGTCCTCCCGAAAAAAAACATGCCTTGGTCCCCCTGTTGATTTTTTTCGAAAAATTTCAAAATTTTTTGCCTTGGTCCCCCACCATCAAAAATCGGATAATTAAACTGCGAAATTTCGGTTTTATCGGGAAATTAGAGCGAATGGTGACTGTTTTGCAAAAAAATTGGTGAAATGTCCGACTGTCGAATATTACTCTGTTGAATTATCCGGTTTTTGAGTTTTCCAATTGTCCAATAATCAACCCCCCCGTCATTTTTTTCCTTCATTGTCCTTTTTTATTCAAGATGTGCTAGAGATTTTTATTTATTTGTTTTTTGCTTTTTTTTTAAATTCTGAGAATCCTGGGAATTTTTAGATACTCGGAATTACAGAATAAAAATCTCTATCGAATCGTTGAAAAGATGGATAAGAAAAAAACCTTGTTGTAAATAGGACCTAGTGCCCATTTACAGGGAGTTTTCCAAAAAAACCTACTTACCCACAACAGTGAGACTAGCCTCACAAGTGTCTCTTCCAGCTGTATTCTCCACCACTACTGTGTATTTGCCAGCATCCTCCAGCTCCACATCATCCAGTATCAATTCACTGGTAGTGAATCCTTCAATAGTTCTGGTCTGAACTCGGATCCTGGCAATCAGCTCAATTTCGCTGCCATCTTTCAGCCTTTATAAGAATAATTATTAATCAGTTGTGAAAACATACAAATCAAATATTTTACCATTTGCAACACACTTTGGTGTCAGGTACAACACTCAAAGATAGCTTGATGACCTCGTTTTGCTTTGGTATCTTTGATTTTGGTGATAAAGGCAGGTGCCATGATGGGGTTGGAGTTCTAAATGTCGTTTCTTCCTCTTCATTGATTTCTTCCTTGCGTTCTTCAGCCAGAGAGTCGGACTCGGAAAACATGTCGGAGGTATAAGTCTGCAATAGAGACCAATTTAGCCGCCATCTTTCAGTTTAATTACTTTTATTCCAGTAATTCCTTATTTTTTCATGGGTTCTAACTTTTTTATGAGAAAAGTTTTTGAGGTTGGCAAGTTTTAAAACAACTTGCCGACTAGTTGCTGGGTTAGACAGCACTTTTTCAACAGGCTGCAAAATCTTCATTTTAGGCAGAAAAATTTTGAACCATATTACGCAGAACGGAAAATCTACAGAACAGTTCAAAAAAATTCTGAAATGCCCAAAATGAAGATTTTACAGCCTGTTGAAAAAGTTCTGTCAAACCCAGCAAGTAGTCGGTAAGTCGTTTTAATACTATCCTTGCCAACCGGAAAAACAGCGCACTCGGTCACCAAAATATACGAAATTTCCTAATCAAATTCAAATCATGTATCAACTTACAGCCATATTAGCAGTGCAAGAAACCTCTCCGGCATCATTTTCTGCCTTGCAGATGATTTCGCCCACATGTTTCTCTGGATTGAAATTGGTGATGGTGAGTGTTGAGGTAGTATCATCAGTGATTATACGAATTTCCTCAGAGTTGAACACCTCCCTGTTGTTGAGGAACCAGGTGAGCACAGGTTTGGGGTCACCTGTGAACACTACTTTGTGTTGAATGGTAGAGCCTTGACGGGCACGCACATTGCTTAGCCATTCCAGGAAATCTGGTGGTTCACCTCTTGGCAGCACTTTGAGTGTAGCCTCAGAAGAGGCTTTGCCGTACTCATTGATGGCTTCACACACCACTTTGCTGAAAAATAAACTAACCATATGCAATTTTAAGAGCTGTAACCATTAAATTGGGGTCAGGGATGTGCATTTGGTCCTATTATACCGTAAATGGTCCCACAGGCCGACATGTCGGTTTATATTTCAATCAACTAAAAATCAGAAAATTTCGAGGTCAATCTCAAGAATTTTTGGGTGAAAATCAGAAATCCAAAAAGTGGAAAAGCGCTCGTGGGAGTTAAGAAAATGCAAAAAACAGCTTTGCAAAAAAAATTCTTCAGTCTGAAATCCGGGTATTCAAAGTACTGTCGGCCTATTAGAGCATTTACGGTATAAAGTTATAGGACAAACAACAATTGGAACCATAGTCCTGGCTAGGGTAGTGTTATTTCGACGTGCCGACTAATTGCTGGGTTTGAAATCACTTTTTCAACAGGCTGTAAAATCTTCAATTTTGCGTTTTAGAATTTTTTTTCGACCGTTTTACGCAGAAAAGCAAAATCTACAAGACAGTTCGAAAATAATTTTTGAAATGCAAAAATGAAATTTTACAGCCCGTTGAAAAAGTGCTCACGCCTTTATTTTTCAACCCTAAAAAAGTCGAAAAAATTTGGGTCGATTTTGAGATTTTCGGGTGCTCAACCAAAATTGAAAAGTGGAATTAGGTAAACTCGTGCTTACTAAGAAAACGCAAAAAATAGATTTGCAAAATTATTTTTCTTGGCTGAGATATAGGTCATTGACGGTGGGAGAATATACGGTATTCCATTTCATCATATTGATTTTATTGATTTTTTTCGCCTCCATTTATTCTATTCTGATTTTAGGGGGGACTAGGCGCTATTTGGCACCGTCAAGCAAAAGTCGCAAAGTCGCCTTGGTGGTGCGTGAACATCCTGAATCAGGATGATCACTTGGAAAGCGCATTCTCCTAGCTCTCCAAATTTGTTTACCGTATTTCCTCTAATAGAAGCCCCGGGCCTTCTATTTTTTGGATCCCCAAAAATCGGTAAATTTGTAATTCGATCTCGAGATTTTGGGGTATTCAACGATCTCGAATTTATTCAACCAAAATTTGAAAAGTGGAATCGGTGGAGCTCGTGGGAGTTAAGAAAACGTATCAAACAGCTTTGGAAAATATTGCTTCTACCCTGAAATCCAGACCCTCAAAGTTGAGGGGGGGCTTGTATTAGAGGGGGCTTCTATTAGAGGAAATACGGTAATAAATATCTTCAAAAAGTGCTTAAACCAACCCTGAATAGTCGAGTGTAATATCCTTGATGGTGACTGTGTAGGTTCCCTTCTCCGCATGAATCTTGATATTCTGGCTCTCCTGCAACTTGCGTCCATTCACATACCAGCTGACGTCCGGCATCGGCTCTCCCAAAAGTACTGCTTTGAGTTTGAGCGTGTCGCCCTCCCTGCAGGTGGCATCGCACAAAGCTGTCTCAAACTCCACTGGAATGGGCGCGATAACTGTGAGCTTGCCTTCAGTGGTCGCCTCGCCCATTTTATTGCCGGCCACACACTTGATCTTGCCAGTCATGTCGGTGGTGCAACCATGGATGGTCAGGGAATACACACCTCCAACATTTTTTATCTCAGTGTCCTCTGTCTGGTAAACCATTTGGTTGTTGATGTACCATTTGGTGTAGGGTGGTGGGTCTCCGGTGATGATCAGGTTCACGTGAAGACTGTCCCCTTCAGTGATAGTGATTGGGTTGATCTCTGACAGGAAAGTGGGTTTGCTTTGAGGCCTGAGCTTTTGGACTCCAACACTGGCTGAGGTTTCTGAAGTAAAAAAAAGTATAACTGGCAGTCTAATACTTAAAAATCCACTGTCAAATTTGTGCTACACCTGCCTCTCAATATAGTAACACCCCTAAAATTTGACACCCCATCAATTATTTTTAAATTAGTGACTTATAATAAAAGCCAATGACCTAACTGTCGCAATGTTCGTAAGGTTCTGGCCGGGCTACAGGGATACTCAGGGAAAATTGTTTTTTTAAGTCATATACTGAAAAATGAGTCGTCGGAGAGGGTTGTATAGCGATCTAGCATTTTGTGAAATAGCGTCAAAAAAAAGTTATGTGCTGTTGGAATGCTTAGAATTTCTTGCCCCCACGTGGATAGAAAGCCAGTCGTCAGACTGCCTAAAACGCTTTTCTTTTCCAAAAAAATGTTTGTATACAGGGTGTATTAAAAAATTTGACCCTACCGGAGTATATCCCCCCCACCCCCCAAAATGAAATTTTTTAAAGTGTTTAAACACCCTATATCAACCTAAAATCACCTTAGAAGTTCAAAAAGACATTATTTTGTGTTCTGGTCAAAAAAATTTAGTTTTGGGCATTTTGAAATTTCGACCATTTGGCTGTTTTACCATGTTTTGGTGCCTCTAAATGCATTTTTGATCAAGAGTCTTGCTCGGAATATGTCTGAGGTAAGTGAGTGCGCGCATCTCTAGACTGCTATAGCTTGACTGTGTGCACTTTAGTGGGGACTCAGTTTGCTTGAGATGCGCACACCCACATACCTTAGACGCAAATCCTCGAAAGGACTCTGGATGCATGAAAATGTATGCATAGAGTTTCTTTATGCGGTAGGCAGTTAACAAAACTATGTTCAAATTCCATCTTTTTGGGGCCAAGGTACCCTCAACATCTGATTTACTAAGTTATAATAAACGAAATCAACTAAAAGTACCAAATTCAAGATTTTAAAAATTGACTTTTATAGTAAAAAGTAGGTGAAACACCTTTTATCGTGTTCAACGTGTAGGAAATGCTTAAAAATGGTTAAAATGGTGTTTGAAAAAGTTCAAAAATTTCATTTGGGAAATTGGTATACTCAGGTATAAAAATTTTAAAAAACTGAATTTTTTTCAAGGACTTTTTGCTTAATCTTGTTTGAAGATTCAAAACGTTGTATTTCACTATGTTTTGGTTACTGGAGCCGGGCAAAAAGAAACTCTATATTCATTTAATGATCGAGAGTACTTCTCGGAATCATGTCTAAGGTAAGTAAGTGCGCGCATCTCTAACTCCCAACCCCCTTCGGGGAAAAAAATTTTCATATTGAAAAAATTTTCATATGTGCCCCACCTAGCACAAAAATCCAGCAACCGCATTTGAGAATCTATAGTGGGAGTGTCCAGCGACAACGCGCACCCACCTGACTGTTTTATTACTTTTTTATTATATATATAAAAATATAAGCTGATAGGCTTCATTGAAATCTACGATTACCTGCTACTCCGAACTTGTTCTCAGCTTTGATAGTGATCCTAGCTTTGTCCTCCATCTCAGCACTGGTCACAATCAACTTTAGTGTTCCGTTGGCCTCTTCAGTCAACTTGAAATGTCCATCGTTTTCTATTGGTTTTCCGTCTTTCAACCATTGAATGTCTGGTTTCGGTTTGACTATTGCCAGTTGTGCTTCCATGATCAGGGTCTCCTTCTCTTGCACCAGTCTGTCTTCCAAGTTTTTGGAGAATAGAGGTGCTTGACCCAGTTCTTTGATCATCAACTGGGCATTTTGTTTGTTGTGACCAACGCTGTTTGTGGCTTGGCAGGCAATTTCGCCCACCTGTTCCAGGGTCACCTCAGACAGCTCCAATGTGTACACATCTGCAGCGGAGGAGATTTTTGCATTGCTGAAAATTATTTATTGGTGATTTTTTTTATTTTAGTGTGCGAAAATACTTACGGAGCTGTAATTGGCTGTCCGTTAAGTGTCCATGTGATCTCTGGCTGGGGATAGCCATCAATTTTGGCCTGGAACTTGACATTGTCCCCCTCTGTCACCTGTCGGTCATTCATATCGGTGAGGAAGTGAGGCAACTCAGATTTGCGATCCACTTTCAGGGTGGCAACAGCCTCAGTGGAACCCATCGCATTTTCCGCTTTCACTTTGACTGTGCCACTCTGCAAAATCGTAAAAAGATGTGGTGGGAGCAAAGAACGACTATATTCTCGTGGATTTTTCTATTCTTATGTATCTATTTACAGAAAACTCGATTTCCATTGTTATTGTATGATATTCACACCTCCTTTTTGCACTAAAGAATGAGCAGCAGCTCTTTTCAAAAGCTCCAGCTTGCAAAACATGTGGGAAAGTCAAAAGATATCTATTTTGAGTAGGGTTGTTACACAGTTAACTCGAATTTTCAAAATTTTTGACTTATTTTGATGTTTTTATGTATTTTTTTTAAAAAATTTTGAGTATGTGACCCCGCAGCTGAAAGCCTATTTCAGTGGCAAAATTTCAAAAATTTCTTCATTGAGTTCACAAAAATTAATCTATTTTGATAAAAACAATTTCAAGTCAGACAACATAACTTATTTTTACTCGAAATCGAGTTATCAAAATAGATCAATTTTTGTGAACTGAATGAAGAAATTTTTATACCACTGTGTAGCCAGTTACCTAGGCTTTTACCTAGGCACATACTCAAAATTTTGTAAAAAAATACACATAAAAACATCAAAAAGGTCCAAAAATTTTCGAAAATTCGAGTTAACTGTGTAACAATCCTAATTTTGAGGGTAAGTCAATAACTAAAAAAAATTAAAATTTTGAAAAAAGTAAAGATGGGAATCGGTATTTTCGAAGTTTCGAATTTCTTGCGCATTTTGATTTACTTTTTTAAAAAATTCTTCAAAATTTTAGGCTATACATTATATAATAAAATTTAAAAAATAATAATATTTTTATTAATTATTAACTTATAAATAAATAAAAAAATTTATTTTTCTATAGCTTAGTTTTTTCAATTTTTTATTTAGATCGTAATCGCAGAACTTTTAAATTTGAAGGTCGCAGGTCAATTTAAAAAAAAAAGTCAAAATTTATGCAGAAAGCAAAGTCTGAAAACCCTAATCTAAATTTCCTATTCGAAGCTGGTCTACTTATTTTCATAGTTTTTAATAAAAATTAGAGGGTTTTAATTGAGATATTTCTTGATCAAGAAAATTTACCTGTTCAATTTTCGGCTTGAAAATCCTGATTGATGTCTTGCCAGTGTCCTCATCATACTTGACTTTAATCTCTTCACTTGACACAATCTTTTCTTCGTTCAGATACCAGCTAACAGTAGGTTTTGGCATTCCTCCTACCACTGCACTGAACTTGACCGACTCCACTTCATTAGTCACATCATGGTCTTGTGGAGATTTGCTGAAGTCTGGCTTTCTCTCACCTGACTCCACTTTCAAAAAAGCTGTAGATTGGTCACTTCCTCCTGCATTCTCTGCCTTTACAGTCACTTTACCAGCATGTTCAGCATTTACGCTGCTTATCTTCAGAGTGTGGGTATAGCCCGACTCAGAGATTTGGATGCTTTGCTCATATGACTCCACCACCTTCTCATTCAAGCTCCACTTCACAGTTGGTTTTGGCTCACCAGTCACTGTGGCTTTGAATTCCACTGACTCTTTTTCCATTACGGTGATATTATGCAACCCATCAGATATTTTAGCTGCTGCCAAGGCTGGCAAAATTTTGATCATACTGGAGGATTCGGTAGCTCCGGCATCGTTTTCAGCCACCACACTGAGCCGACCACTGTGTTCCGGCAAGGCATTGTCGATGGAGAGGTTACTCTTGCCGGCCTTGCTATCGTCAATTCTGATGCCCGGGTGGCCAGGACGGATGCGCTCTCCATTCTTGTACCACATGATTCGGTTGGAGTTTGGGGCACTAACTTCTACACGGATTGGCTGTCCTTCGCGTGCCTCAATATCTTGTAGTTGTTCATCGAAGGCAGGAGCTTGTTGGGGTATGGCTTTCTCTGTGATTATGAGCTGAGCTTTGGTCTCCACGCTGCCATGCTCATTTTCGGCGTAGCAGGCGATGACTCCAGCATATTGGGCTGAGTCAATAGTCAGGGCAAAGTCGAAGAGTTGGGTTTGAGAGAGTTTGATTCCAGGAGAACTGGAGTCAACGGGCTGACCACCGATGGACCACTTAACTTTGTCGGCGTTTTTAATTGTGGTGCCAAAGTGGGCTGAGGAGCCTGTAAATTATTGAATCAAATCAATTTTTCGACGGGAACGATCCTAATTGATAGCTTCAGGATATATTTCTTGTTAAATCAAAGTATTAAAATTAAAAGCTGATAGGTTACAACAAGATTTTTTATTTTTTGCCATTCTTTGCCACTTTGCCATTCTACCAGTATATAGCTCCGGATCTCAGCTTTTGACGAAATATGAAACTCTTCTAAATAATTTCCGGAATGAAGAGATTTCGTGATTTGAATTTTTGGCGCTAGCATAGAATGACCACACCCACCACCACCCCCCCAAATCAGACCTTCTAAAAATCGTTGAAACTACCCTTTGGAACATTAAGTTTAGGCTTAGCCCTTAGGCTTAGGGGTAGGCCAGCGTATGGAAGTTGTGACTAATAAGTGTTTTACGCACTTTTTCTGGGGTCTGGAACATATATTTAGGTGCTCTTTACTTTAAGTTTTAGAAGGCATAAGTTTTTGGGGAGTATTCTACTCTGGGTCTGAACTTTTATTTAAATTTTCAATTTTTCGAACATGTTTAATTTAAACCCTTAAATAATTTAATAGAGTTTAGAAAAAATTATAACAAAAATTGAAAGAAAAATGGAAATATAAAATATACTGGTGAAAAGCAATGAATTTACTGGTGAAACTCAAACTTTCGAGGGCGAATTTTAGTTACAGTCAAAAAATAAAAATTAGAAAAAAACTTATTGGGGAAATTCGGTAAAGCAATTAAATTTGGACTGTTACGTATTGACTAAATGTATGAATAAATTTATTTGTAGATTTCACAACCTAAATGTATTTGTGGTCAAAATCAAAATTTTCTAGTACAGTCGAGTGCCGATATAACGGCACCTTTTGAGAAATTTTAGCTGGCCGAGAGAGAATTCCGACAAAGTTTACCCCCGATATAACGGCACCCCCGGTACCAAAAAACCGGTCCCAATCAATAAGATTACCCTCGACATAACGGCACTTTTCGTGCCGTTGTATCGGCACTCGACTGTGAAAACAGTTGCAGGTCACCCACCTTTCTCCACTGTTTGATCACTCAAATGCTTGGTGATCTCCAATTTAATTGGCTCATTCACAGTCAACAAAGCACCAGTCTCATCTGTTCCCAGCTTGTTGGTGGCAGTCACTGCAACAGTGTTGCTATCTCCCAACACCTTGGTGTCAATGAATAGACGAGTGACTCCATTCTCATCTGTTTCCACTCGAGCTCCATCTGTGGATGCATACACCTGAGCAAACAACCAAATTTGCAATCAAAACATGAGAAAACCACAAAAATATTTTACTTTTCTGCCCCCAATGGACCACTGGTATTCAGCAGCCGGCACAGCATCCGCATGCGCCTCAAACACAGCTTCCTTGCCCTTGTCCACTGTCAAGTTCTTGGGTTTCTGGTCAAATACAGGCGCTTGCGACTTGCGATTAACTGTGAACTGGGCTTGGGTGGTGGCTTGACCTTCTGAATTGGTCGCCACACACTTAATGATGCCAGTTTCGGATAGCTTCACGTCGTGTATTTCCACTTTAGAGCTGCCGTCGAATTCACGGATGTGGATTCTCTATAAAAAAAGTAAATGTAGAAATTGTTGTTTATGGATATAGTGCACTCACAGTTGACTCCATCAGCTCGTCGCCATTCAAAGTCCATTTGTAGGTGGGTTTGGGCTCTCCATCAGCAGTCACCTCGAACACAGCTGTGTTTCCTTCAGTCTCTGTTTTGTCGGTGAGTGGTTGAGTAAACTCTGGAGCTTTCTTCTGCTTCTCCAATGGCAGAACAATCAACTTAGCTTTGGTCTCAAATTTACCAATGATGTTTTCTGCCCTGAAAACAATGAAAATTAAAGGAGACATATCGAAAATGTCGAGGAATTTGCGGAAAATGGCTCGTGATATTTGAGTTTCAGAAAAAAATTTATGTCACCTGCAAAGCACAGTTCCTGCGAACAAAGAAGAATCAACGACAAGTTTGTGATCTGTGACATTGGAAGACTGGATGGACACTCCAGGCATGCCATCAAGCAGTGGCTGACCGTTGATGAACCAGTGAACTGTAGGGTTGGGACTACCTTTGACCACTGTTTCGAATGTGGCTGGCTGGCCAAATTTGACAGTCTGCAACTTTTTAAATACAGGGTGGTCCAGTATATTTCCCATATTTTAAACGGCTTTATTCGACTATTATGCTTTATAGCTCATTCAAAAGACCTGTGCTTGCCATTTGGTTTGAAGAAAATACCGGCTCGTTTTTTTGTTTAACTAAGATATGATTGTTTCTGTGAACCCCCTGTATTTGGCTAACTTTAAGCTTTAACAATCGCACAAATTACTATGTCGTAGTAATTTTTGTTGATAACACGACATGGCAAAATTCGGTATGACATAAAAGGATAGAAAATTGTGCTAGTAGATGCTCGGTTTAAAAATCAACCGAAAACGAGTAAATTTATAAAAGTAGTCATATCTTAGTAATTGAAAAAATGAGACGCTATTTCTAAACGAAATGGCAGACACAGGGCTTTCAAATGAGCTATAAAGCATAATAGTCGAACAATAAAATAAAAG
>JAMRYI010001595.1:0-18580 GCA_029231635.1 Ditylenchus weischeri
TGCCTTGGTCCCCAAGGCAATCCAAAACACCCAAAATTGCCTTGGTCCCCTGTGGTTTTGGGACCTTTCAACAGGCCATAACTTTTTGAGACAGTCGAATTCAACTTTTCATAATTTTTTCAGACAGTAAATCAACCACGCTCAGTCGAATGGTGTAATCAGATTTTCGATCTAATTGACGGAATACCCCTTATCTTTTTATTTCAATGTGTGACATACTACAGACAGATCCAGCGCTATAGTAAAGGGGGGGAGAAAGGGGGAGAAGATCAACTGACCAAATCAGGTTTCGAAAAGTTGGAGGAAAAGGTCTTTGAACAGAACAAATTTTTCCAAAAATTTGGTCCCTTTAAAGACCTTTTCTTCCAACTTTTGAAACCTGATTTGTCAGGTTAATAACAAAGCTGAGATCTGGGCTACACGCTGGTCAAAAAATTGAAAAGTAATAAGACAGCCCCCGAAAACAAAAGCTTTTTAAAATTTCCGGCAGGAAAAGTGCCATTTCCGGCAGAAAAAGCGCCATTTCAGGGTGGAAAAGTGTAACAACCATTTTTGGGACAACAAAAATTGTGAAAATTTCTGACAATTTTCGGCGTTCTGATTTTGATTTTAAACGATTTTCTTCTTATTTATAGTTTATATTTTGCAAAAAAAAGTGTGTGTAACCCTATTGCTAGTCAGCTAAAAGTCAAAAATAGAAATTAGAATGCCTAAAAACGTCAGAAATCACAAATGCTGCACAGTATCAACTCCACGGAAACACTTTATACCAGGTGAAACCGGCGTATGCCGTCCATAGTCGGCCAGAAGATTTGTCCAGGTAGGCTTAAATTTTGAGAAACTTAGGTCTACCTCCGAAAATATTACAATGACATGTTTAGCGGTATGTGGAACGCTTTTACCCCCTATGCAAAGTCCACTTGGACGGCTATGGTAATGTTGGTATTTGTGGAAGATTGGTTTTACTGCTTGTTGTTGTGTTCCAGGCAGTTATGCTTATGGTCCAGACAGTCTACTGCATGTTTGTGACCCGGGTGGAGGTGAAAATGCAGCGAAGAAAAGAGTTCCACCCCTTCCAGGTACGACATTCTGGCCAACTTTTGTTCGCAATAGAGCACTAAAAGATCTGAAGACGGAACTTTTTTTGAAACAAAATGTTTATGTGGAACCAGAATTTTGGGGATCAAATAGAGCGGTAGCTGACGAGATACTTTGGTTGAAAGTTGTACTCAGTGTCGACTAATCGACTAATACAGAAACTCTGACGCTACTATGATATACCCCCCCGCTCCCGGCCGGAGTGTATTATCCTTCAAACTCCCAAAAATGGGTTTTAACCACTTTTTTGTGTGTTTTAGCCGGTGAAACGTGTAGATAACATGTTTTTAGGGTCCGGCCGACCATTTTTAGAAAAAAAAATTTTGACCAAAAATCGACTTTTTGCCTTGGGGACCAAGGTAAACCACCTGGATAAGTACCGGTACAATTTGTATACCTGCCTGCCTGGGCTCTCACCTATTAATAGGAAGCCCTTGGGGACATGCTCCCCAAAGGGCTGCCTATTATATAAATGTGAAAGCTCAGGGAGAATTTTGAATAAAAATGGTACCAGGTACCCTATCCAGGTGGTTTACCTTGGTCCCCAAGGCAAAAGTCGATGGTCAAAATTTTTTTCTAAAATGGTCGGCCGGACCCTAAAAACATGTTATCTACACGTTTCAGCAGCTAAAACACACAAAAAAGTGGTTAAAACCCATTTTTGGGAGGTTGAAGGATAATACACTTTAGTACCCCAAGTCACTTTTTGGGAGTGTCTAAAAACAATTTTTAAGTGTTAAATTTTGCTATAAAAGGACCAAAAAGCAATTTTAAAGGGACTGTGGGCTGTATTGGGTGGGAAAGGCTGACAACTTTTGAGACCACCTAATATATGTGGGACAAAAAGTATTGCCTAATAAAAAACACCTAAAAACGATCGAAATGACCATAGACATTTCAGTTTTCCTGTATACTTTCGAACAAAGGCCTATGAGAAGCTAGCAGAAATAGTTTGCAAGCCTTCTTTTGTCGAGGAAATTATGAAGTTAAGGCATGATTGTGCGACATCTAGCCTCAAGTCGGCTCATAGCGTGTACATCGCTTACTGCCCTAAACGAAAGTCTTATCTATATGATAAGTTCACGCGACAAACCATGCTAGGAGTGATGCATTGCAATAGTATCCAGGGTGAAGAGCTAAGAGGAGAGCGAGTAGAGCCGCAGTCGTATAGCTACTCATCAAAGGCTCGAGGTGACATGAGGAAAAAGGTTGAACTTACTCATGCAACAAACTATTGGAAGCGAGAAACGGTAACGCAGGCTTTGGAGAGAAAGCGACAACAAGGTCCAGGAATGCCTGGTTGACGAAGACCTTGAACGACAAGTGGACGACGTAGCTGCGCAAATTGAAGAAATTATGTTTTCTCAAATAGACGAGGATTCTGAGGAATGAAAAACGCCATACTCTGAAAAAAGTCCTTCTAAGAAAATTTACTATTGTATGAAAATTTACTATATTTACTATTGTAAAGAATTTATACGAAAAGATCTTGAGTGTAAATAAATAAAGAGTAAATAAATCAACTGAATAAAAATAAGAATATGAATTTTGTGTGATAGCAGCAAAAAATTCCGCTCAAACGCAATAAATATGGGTGGGGGGATACAAACAGCACAAGTACCACTTTCTGTAGGCCGCGAACAAATATCCGATGTAAACGGCAGAGCATTGCAATCATTCAGACAAGAAAGGACTTCTTTTTTGACCACCGCGTACACTCGAGGCATGACCCACTCCCGATAATGCTGACTTCCCCTCAGGTTTTCTCGATCACAATTGGCTTGAAAGTCTCGGCTTCGACAATGGAAAAAGGGCAGATTCTGTCAAGTGACGAGATGCATAATCTTTCGGTCAAGTGTTGATAACTCTCCTAAAAGCAGGTGAAATGGCATCATGCCATTAAATTGGCAATTGTTAATACCTGTTCCTCGGACAACAAACTCCTCTAGCCCTTGCTTCATCGATTCTTTTTTAGCTTCCTCTGCATTCTCTGCTTCTGGTAGGCGGGATGTTTGGCGAGATGAACCTTCAAGTTTGTCTGGCCGGCATTGCTTAGTTTGATGTTCGCTTGACATACATTGCACTTTGCTTCCTTCAGCTACATTTTTGTGAAGAGAAGTCCTTCTTCATCAGCCTCAATTCTCCAGAGTAGGCTCATTCTAAAAGAAAGCAAAAGGTGCGTAAAGAAAGCAAAAGAGGAATCGAATAAGTCGCAAAAAGTCTTATAAAATTATTTCTCATCAACCAAAGTATTGAGCTCAAACGATACGATATATCGATCGTCATGCTCTCTACTTTGGGTGTCATAATTATTCTATAACGATTTCTAAAATCGATAAAGATATGCGATATCATGAGATACGATCGAGATCGTTCTATCGTTTTGAATCGGTGAAATTCTTCTCTGTCTATCCGGACCTCTCGGTTAATACTTGATGACACGTCCCGTCCCGTTTAAAGAATCGTCCGTCGGAATCCGCCCGGAAATTTTTGGCACCTGTCCCGTCCCGGTGTCCCGTCCCGAAAAAAATATTTAAATTCCGTCTCGTCCCGTCCCGAAAAAATTCAATTTTTCAACAACTACCTTCAACTTGTAATTACAGTCAACCCTCGATATAACGGACCCTCGGTATCCACGGCCGGTCCCACTGCGGGCCGTTATATTGAAGGTTGACTGTTCCATGAATCAGATCTTACAGGAAGCCCAACAAACGTGAATCAATCGGAAGAATGTCAAACGTCTGGAAATTGAAGCATGAATAAAGCATATAGGATTGAAATTCCCGATCGGAAATTTTTATGACCGTCCCGCAAATCTTCCCTGTCCCGGGGTCCCATCCCGATATAAATTTTTGACCTGTCCCGTCCCGTCCCGTCCCGAAATTTTTAAATTTGAATTCTGACCCGTCCCGTCGAAAAGGTCAAGCCATCATCTCTAATTAATACAGCTTTTTTTTTTCCAAAATCGGATAAGATTGGCTATTTATATAGATTGTATGGAAGTTTTTGAGACTACAGCTTTATCAGCCCGACAATTTTGACTATGTCACCAGTGCAGGTTAAATTTTGATTTACTAAAAAGCTTGCAAATGTAAAAAAAGTGTTTTTGCAGGCAACTTTGCTGTGCTGGTGTTCACAATCATGCAATGCCGCCTTTTGCTAGATATGTACCAGACCCTGCTGCTTTCAGCCCTTTTGCAGCCATCTTCAGGCAATCCATTTACCGATGCTAGAGACATGATCAAAATGATTGCTAGTCAGAGATATCATTTAATTACAAACTACATTGGCAATTGGTTGCTTTCGGATAAACTACAATAGATTTATTACACAAACAATTTTAGGTATTTTGAGGAACTAAAGTTTTCGAACGTTTCTCACTACAGGTTAGCTCAGTTTTCTATCAAAAACGCAGAATTAGTTAAAGGGGCATACCAGCGCGATACACGGAGAAAAGTCGGGACCAGCGGTTCATTTTTTCTCGAAAATTTTTTACAAGCGTTCTTGTAGATATTTTGACAGTTTTCTGCCTAGTTTTTAAAAGTAGTATAAGGCCATCTTTGTCATATTTGATGCGAAACGAATTAAAGATACGATGATTCAAAAAAGTTTGTTGGTCTCTGCTTTCACTTCTTGAAACGCGATGGTATGCCCCTTTAATAAATACTTCTTCAAAAAGCTTTTTGGGCTTCGTTTAAAGATGCGTGTGTTTTCCTTGTGTCATAGTCCTGTTGAGTCTCTATTTATACCTTCGTTGTCTGTCACGCACTCAAACCCAGCATTCTGTTGACCTCTATTTGGTGTATAGTCTTACAATTTTGTGAATAGGTATCGCTTCTCGGCCTTTTGGCTAAGATCAAAGTGTAGTATCTGTTCTTATCGGCTTAATCTCCGATACGACTCCAATTGGGGTCTTTAGAGATTAACCTATTTTTGGAACCTGGTTGGGTGTTGGGGCTTGCTCCACCCCGACCGCGGGTCGGCCCGGTATTGCACCTACCTCCGGGATCGGCCCATCCCCCCTAAAGGGGGAAAATATTTGTGCAGATATCTGTTGAGCAGTTTCCAATGAATTAGGAAAAAAGGAATTAAATATGCTGTATATCCCCCCATTTTAGTTAAAACACTATTTTTTGAAATTTTTCTGAGTGTAAGAATCTCCCTGGGTGCAGACATTATTTTAAACGCTTTTTTCAATGAATTTCTGAATTATTGTCGTAGAAATTTAAAAAAAAAAGATCAATCTTTTGAAACTATTTACATCAGTGCTTTACTGTCAGCAACTGCCTTAGTTTTGTGAATTAATGTGAATTGCCGTCAAAATTAAGGAAAACAGCCAGAAGCCATATACTTAGGTTTATTTTGCTTCAACCTGTTACTATTTTATTAACTTCTCAAAAGGTGATACCAATTTTTTAGAGTCAGCATTTTTATGCGGGACCATATTGCAAGGGCTTGATTCAAAAAGAAGAAGATTATGTTTAAAGGGAAGGGTGGCACGGAATGGACACATTTTGACACATTTCAATGCTTTTTAACACGGGAAAGGCCGACCGGGACAACGGTTCACCTGGGGGGTTTTCGACCTGCTAAACATGAATTTCCCACTTTCAGCGATTTTTAGATATCAAAATCCCCTCAAATGACCCCCTTTAGTTTTTGTGTCCTATTTTGGACACCCTTTTTTAATTTCCTATGGATTGTGATTTGTTGGGGGCACACGCTCATCTTATACTCATTAGAAAGCTCTGTTTCTGCGCTTTTCAACGCGCACATATCTAAATATCGCCACATATCGCTAAATATATAGCCACTAAAAATGCAAAAGAATCCGTTGACAGCGTTTCCAAAAATCGACTGTCTGACGAAAATATGGGTCTATTTTCCACCAGAAAGCTGTAACCGTAAAAAGAAGAGCTGATTCGGAATCAGCGCTAAAAACTGCGTCGGATAGTGACTTTTTGCACCATTTTTGTCTTAGAAAATATCGGAATAATTAACGCCTAAACAGCAGGAGAAATATAACAATGAAGTATATTTTAAATTTTTTCAATATAATTTATACAAATACATAGCACAACATCAAACGTTAGGCAAACATTGTTGACAAAGAAGATTGTTACGTTTAGATAAATGTGTTGGGCACACTGGCTTGCCACATGCTTCACATCGATGGCGGGTGTTGACCTTTTGGTATGTGGGGCACAGCGCACATCTGCCGACGACTTTAGGCTCCACGGATTTCGCTTGGCTCCGAGTCAAATGTTGTGTCGCAGGGGGGAGCTGACACTTTTCTCGCAGGTGAAGTGCTCTTGCAGTCCTTGCAGTAGACTACTTGGTTGGCATCGTTGAGGCAAACGTGCCTGCCACATTTCTGAAAAGATTTATTTATTGTAAACGAAATTATAGCAATATAAAACCTGGCAGTCCTGTCCATCCCGACTACGCTCCTTGCATATTGGGCAGCAAAAGCGAGTTTAGGGGTAGATCTCCTTGGGCTTTCTTTGCAAGATCGGTCTCCATCTTTGCTATCTCGCGGTATCCAGTGGTAATATAGTTGTCGGAACAAGAACGGAGGTTTAGCTGTGGTTCCATCAGCTGCTTGCTTGGACAGGAAATTCCTCCTCGTTCCCGTGTTTGCTTTGACCGATTCGATATGCTTTGGGTAAGGAACCCATGCATTTATTGCTGCCACGTTTACAGGACATTGCATAATCTGGAATATGCTTGCAAAGCAAAGAAAAAGCTGAAATAATTATTTACGTTCACCGGCCAACGCCTTGTCGCGGGAGAAAAGGAGAAATGCTTGGTCATTTCATCAAATTGGTCAACACCGCATGTTGTCTTGTTGTAGTCAGCAAAAAGAAAGCCCAAGGAGATCTACCCTAAACTCGCTTTTGCTGCCCAATATGCAAGGAGCGCAACAATCTGTGCTCAGACCGAACTCAGGGATTTGTTTACACGATTCACCAATGCTAGTTTATTAGCGAAGTTTCGCTCAACGATAGTAGGTCAGACCAAACCAGGCGGCCAACCCGGCTCCAACAGCAACTAACGCCGAGCTACTTCCCACGCACTTAAGGGGATAATGCACTTCAGTGCACTATTCCCTAATCGGCCATTTTTGGAGTTTTGGATCTTACGGGGTAGTCATTATACAAGTATTGTGGTGAATAACCTATAAAGACCAAGGGATCAGACCCTCACCGGTTTTTGCACAAATTTACCTTTTTACCTAAAAACTGTGAACAGATAATGACTGAGCATCGCGAGTATTTTCTCGGCGAATAACTTCAGATAAGTATATGTACATGTTAGTATCCAATAGTTGGCTGGGTTTGTGACCACAACACAAATGATATTGTAACAAACCTAATGTTTGGCCGCTTCGCGGCCAAAGTCCGAACTTGCTCCTCATTGCAAGGGATTGGGGAAGGGTGTACATAATAGTGCAGGCACATGATATAGTAGGCCCCATATACAACTCTTTCTATACATTCTATATTCTAATATACAAGGTGTCGGTTTATCAGGGGTAGTTTCATTGAAAGGAACTCGCTGAGGGGTGTCGGTTAACTGAGGGGTGGGATAATCGATGTGTCGGTTAAACGAGACTCGACTGTATTTTTCCTAATTAACAATACTCCCCCCTTTAGGGGGATGGGCCGATCCCGGAGGTAGGTGCAATACCGGGCCGACCCGCGGCCGGGGTGGAGCAAGCCCCAACACCCAACCAGGTTCCAAAAATAGGTTAATCTCTAAAGACCCCAATTGGAGTCGTATCGGAGATTAAGCCGATAAGAACAGATACTACACTTTGATCTTAGCCAAAAGGCCGAGAAGCGATGCCTATCCACAAAATTGTGAGACTATACACCAAATAGAGGTCAACAGATTTGAGTGCGTGACAGACAACGAAGGTATAAATAGAGACTCAACAAGACTATGACACAAGGAAAACACACGCATCTTCAAGCTTTTTTTGGCCGTAACTTAAAGCCCCCCTCAAAACACTGAATCTCCCCCTCAAATTTACTTTTTTCATTCTCAAGTTTTACATTGCAACTTTTCTTTGGATTTACGCTGTAATTTTTTTTCAATTTTTGTGTTTTCTTGCAGCTCTGGATCTTAGCTTTCTAATAAGCTATCAAACTTTGCTGGGTAATTTTAGTTTCAAAAGAAGTTTCAAAAAGAGAAAAACTTTAAAACTGCTTCTCAAGTTTTTTTTTAAATCTCTTAACCTCTAAATTTCTCAAATTACCCAGCGGAGTTTGATAGCTCAGAAAGAATAGAGAAAGAATAGAAAGAACTCAGATAGAAAGCTAAGATCCAAGGCTACAAGAAAACATAAAAAGTTTTTTGAAATGATAACAAAAATTCAATGGAAAAAAGCAACATAAAATTTTACGGTAAAAAAGTGAATTTGAGGGGGAAATTCAGTCTTTTGAGGGGGCATTTAAATTTGAGCCACATTTTTGGGCTTTTTGACGAAGTATCTCCCAAATAATTTTGCAGAAAACTGTTTTTATCACAATGAGCAGGGTTGGCGGGTAGCCGACATTTTCGGTTTCGATTACCCGAACCATGACCAGGGTTGTTAACCCTTCAATGAAGGCCTTCATTGAAGGCAAGGTCCTTCAGAAGATAGCCAAAAAAATTTTTATCTGAAGGAGCGAAGGAGAAGGCTTCACACGAAAAAGTTTTCGATCTGAAGGTGAAGCAGTCAGACGGCGAAGAATTTGAAGTGAAGTCGAAGGTGAAGGCTTCACACATAAAAATTTTTTGAACTGAAGGTGAAGGGCCTTCAATAAGTCCACCAGAAATTCTAATTGAAAATCCCGCATTTTTCCGTTTATCGTTCGTCTCTACTACCTACCTTATAAATCCACTACATCCATCTCATCCCTCATCTCATTTCGCAGACTTTAGTATGGACGAGACTAACCCAAGTGCAGAGCTATTGGGCGGCGACATCCAAGAGGAGGAGAGGAAAGAGGAACCAATGAGACGAAAAAAACGAGACGCAACTCCCAACAATAACAGGAAAAGGAAGCGCCCCTTCAAAACAATTCAACCAAAAGAAGAGGATACAGGAAAAGGTGGAGGCAACTTTCGAACAAAAATTTTGGCACAGAAATTTTCGAAACTCATTTTTCAGGTGGAACAATCTCCCTCCTTGTGGTGCTGGTGCTGTTGAGGGTGCATTCTCAATTCTCGGGTACAACACCAAGGGAGCGAAGGTCAATACAAGCGCTAAGCATGCCCACCGGAAGGTGATGATGACGTACAACCGCGATCTTATTGATATTTGAACTTGCATTTCATTTATTGATGTCCCACATTTATTGTTTGTTTGACCCGTTGAATAAAGAACGTTGATGAGATCGATCCCTTGATGACCTTGATGATTTATCGAAGGACTTATTGAAGGCGAAGGTCCTTCAGAAGATGGTCAAAAAGATTTTTCATGTGAAGGAGCGAAGGTAAAGGCTTCACACAAAGACCATCAGGGAAGGGGTTTAACAACATTACAGCTGAGTTGCAGGCCAAATCCCACTGAAAGAACTTTAGCTTTTTTGGCTAAATCCTGCTCGATCTCGCTCAAAAGTGCTCATCCAGAAAAACTGTCATGTGCATCAGAAACCTGAATGAAAATACCACAATCCTGCCAGACAAAAAATGAATTTTCCTTTTATTTATACGAAGATCTCGAATTGGTCTTTTGACGTTTTTGGTAAGCCGTGGGTAAACAGACTAAAGCGAGCTAAAAAATATATTTATTGAGAAACATCAGCAATCCTTTTTCAGATCATTGCGAGCAGCTACTGCGAGCAACCCTGTCCATGTAGCTAACTCAGTGGCTAGCGCTTTGGACAAAGTAGAAGTTGGTGGCTACATATTTCCTATCCAGCAGGACAGTCTAGCCATGCAAGTTAGTGTTTACAAAAGTCCAAAAAACTCTTAAAAGATACTATTCAGATGGCTAAACGTCGTTGCAATCTAGTGTTTGTGACTGAAGGACTTCCTGAAATGTCTTCTCATTTTATATTTGCCCACAAAAGCAGAAACAACAGTACCCAACACTACCTTGCAGCATTTAATGATGCTATTTTGATGAATATGGACTTCATAAGAAGAACTTTTACAAAGTACTTTGATGAAGGCTTCAAAATCAGCACCGACAGCAGGAATTGTCCTGGAGATAGTCAAGAAACCAAGGAAGGGATTCACTTAAAACCCTTAGGTAATTGTTAGGCAAATTATGTGTAAAAATTATCAAAAAATTAATGTGCAGTATGAAAAAGCCATTTCACTATAAGTCTAAGGTAGCGAAGTAATGTCCAAAATCTAACGGCCAAAAAACTAAAAAAGATCAGCGCTACTTGCATATAACCCCCTCCCCAATCATCTTTTTTTTTAAGTGACACCCTATATCGACCCAACATCACCTCAGAAGCTCAAAAATACATTATTTTTGAGTTCTGCCTCCGTATGCATAATCACTATCGGATAGAATTTTTATCCTGATAATTATCCGACAGCTCGGATAATTATCAGGATAGTATCGAAAACTCGATTTCCCACTAGGAATCGAACCCTCGACCTTTGACCAATATTGTCTAACTCATAGACCACTAACCACTCCATTACTAGTAATAAGTTATTTGTGTATTAAATCTTTAATCTCATATTTTTTCATAGAAGACACCGCTTAATTGAGCAAAAAGAACAAAATCAACCGAATAATAGTTTTATTCATAATAACGATACCATTTCCACAAGGTACATGTTATTGGATAGGCAGGATATCGCCATAAAATACAGTCGTATCGGGCCAATGTCCAGACACCCTCCTCTTCCTACTCCCTAAACTCCCACTGCAGTCAAACCTCGATATAATGACACCTCGATATAACGGCACCTTCAACATAACAACTCCTAAAAATGTACCAATTTGGTCGGCTTTGGCCAAAATTAGTCAAATGAACCCTAGATATAACGACACCTTTAGGCCAGTCCATTGGGGTGTCGTTATATCGAGGTTTGACTGTATCAACCACTCCTTACACTCCGAAGAGGAACAAAGGAGCAGTTTGTTCAAACCGCACGATCTGGGTCGACGGTGTGGAAGCTAAAGCAGATTGACGAAAAAGCCCCCACGGACGGCATCTGAGGTATGCAAGAATGGATAGGTGATCTATTAAACATGACGATATCAGTTACAATTGACAAACAAAAGTAGCAAAACACCACAAATTAGTAAACGAGGACAATTATTTCAACAAATTCAATTCAAAGAATGAATTATCCGGTATCGGATAATTATCCGGATAATTATCCTATCGAATACTATCCGATAGTGATTATGCATACGGGTACTGGTCAATAAAAAATAGTTTTAGGACCACCTAAAAGTACCATTTTGACCATTTTTAGGGGAATTTAGGGCTGTATTGGGGTGGAAAGGGACCAGAAAGGGGCCACTTCTGTACAAAAAGGAAGATGTTGAACATATTTTTGTTGACTGGGGGGCCTGCCGCATAAAAAAACTCTGATATGCATGTATGTTTTATGCATCCAGAGTCACTTTCGAGTGATTTGTGTCTGAGGTATGTGGGTGTGCGCATCTCAACCCCAGCAAGCAATCCCTCTGCGCCCCGAAGGGGCACAGGGATTGGCGTTGGTTAGAGGTTGGTTGGTTAGAGATGCGCGCACTCACTTCCCTTAGACATAATTCCAAGCAAGTCTCTTGATCATACATGCATTTAGAGCAGGGATCGCAACTCAAAAAATTGAAATTCAGCACGCCAGCTTCTAAAAATCAGCACGCGGGTCGAAAAATCAGCACTAAGTGCGACGACTATACAACATCTTTGTAGAAAACAACATCTCAACGTCAATTCTTTATCCCGAATGAAAACAAAGTGAAATTTGATCAACAATACTTTCCTACTCCACCAATTTTCCTTCGCAACTCGTCATCCGACATCAGAAGCTTGAACATCTCGCCGCACTTGAGTCCAAATTTGCCAGGACTTGTAGGATCGCCTTCACCGTAGAGACATCGAGCCGATTCCGTTCATTCGTCCACTGGGCGCCGCATAGAGAAGATCCGCTCCAGGGGCATTCGATACAGGAATCGCAAGATTTTACTGACCAGACGCGAGATGAGAGGGGAAGATCGTTGTCCTTGAAGATCTTCGCCACTTGCTCTCAAACCTTCCTCGTTGTTGAAAACGCCCTGCGGAGATTTGATCCAGAATCGAGTTGAGGAGGGCCACTTCGTTGTACAATTCGCGTCCTCTTCAAAGCGATTTGCGGGTAGATCTGTTCGTAGCATCTTCACTTCCTCGTAATCCACTTCTCGATTGGGCAGTATGATCCAGGATCCAGTCGTTCCAGTCGGTACCACTTGTCGATGTACTTGCAGACGATATCGTAAAACTCCTAAATTTTGCCATTGAAAAAGAATAATTGAACAATCGTTAAAAACATACCTTGAAATTCGCCTTCAGACGTTCCGCTTCCTGTTGATTGTCCAAAGCTGCCAGCTGCGTCGAGGTTTTTGCTCCGTAGAATTTCCTTTCTCGCCGATCCTCGAGTTGTCGCTTGAATCCGTCCATGAGGCCAACTAGTTCCGGGAGTAGGAGTTTCGACTTCTGAAATTATCTGATCATATCAGCGTTGGACCGATTAAAATTATAAAAAGCAAACCTGGAGAGTTGAATGGGTTTTGGAACACGGTCAAGAACGCTCTGAAGAAAAAGAAGCAGACCACCTTGGCATTATCAGACCAGAAGAACTCCCTCTAGCAGACGCGCGGTTATGATTGAGATAAAAATAAAGGCCTTCAGCGCATCCCACAGCTCGAGCATCCGAATGATCACCGTCAGCGAAGTCAAAACCATCTTGTAGGCCCATGAGTCGGAAGTGTGTTGTAGTTATTCATTTTGAAAACGGTAGTAAAAAGAATATGCTAACTATTGAGTCAACCTCCACCAGTTCGCAGAACTCTTTCAACTTCTCATGGCGCTGAGTGGATCCCTTGAAATGGCTGCCGAGCTTGAAGACGATGTTCTCGATGTCAAAGGAAGACGTTCCGCCGCTTTCTGGGCCGGTGTGCAGGATGTGAGCCGGGCAGCCGATTGGAATGAGGTTCGTAGTGCGCTCATGAAGAAACTTGAGAATTTGTTCTGTCCCTGATGTTTAGCGCCGCCAAGTTCACTGGGCATTATCAGCGCAGAAGGAAACGAGATTGTCGAAGGTCAGGCCGTGCTTCTACAGAACTTTGAAGATGAATTGGTAAACGAGTTGGACATCCTCTCCAGGTAAATCTTGCATGTCCAATAGGCGCACGTGGAGTCCAGACGAAGCATTGAAGAACCTGAAAATTATTTGCGGATGTTTTCAACTGTAAATGTAACAAAGCTAAGAGTACCTGATGACGAACAGGAACAACTTCTTCTCCTTATGGTTGGATGCGTCGATTGAGATTGAAAACGGCAGATCGCCCAGCTCCTGCAGAACACGCTCGACTGACCATGGCGCAAGAACTCCTGAATGAGAATAATTAAGTGAAGAACGTGACGAAAATAATTGAACGCACCTGTGATGATTTTGCGGTCTTCTTCTGGGCGGACGAAAACTTCATTGCAACCTTGAAATCGGAGAACATTGTTCGGAAGAGCTCCTTCGGATGATACACAGTCGGTGGAGGCGAACGATTGATGGTGTCGAGCGGTATGGTAGGCCCAGGTTCCTTCGGCGGCAGTGGCTTTGTCATCATCGGCGGTAGGAATAGACTTGTTTGTGAGGAAGTTAGAGACCGATGTGTAGACGCATTGGCTCTGACGGCGGCTTGATGCTTTGGCATATTCTTATAACGAGTGATTGCTGGCTTTCCTGTAGACGTCAGATCGATTTCGGCGGGACAGAGTGCAGCGCGCATGGTAGTCGTCATTCCCCTTCACGATCCATTTGAACTTCGTGGCGTAGTCGGGCAGGAACTTGTGCTTGCGCTTTTGGATCTTCGAAGTCATATCTGAAATGATATTCTTTATTGATAGTACCAATGATTTTCGGGGGGAGCGAATGAAAAAAACAATGATTTGAATCGTTATTGGCGAAAAACTCGTTTGGCGAAGTGTTCATGTTGGCCAAATAATTTGTGGTTCAAATCCTCATTGTTCCAAAAAACAATTTTGGCCAAAACTCTGTTGGCCAACCGCATCATACCTGAAAATCAGCACAAATCAGCACAAAATTTTGAAAATCAGCACAAATCAGCACAAATCAGAAAATCAGCACGGTGCTGATTTTATCAGCACGGTTGCGATCCCTGATTTAGAGGCTCTTTTTGCTTAGCTCCAGTGACCAAAACATGGTAAAACAGGCAAAATAGTCGAAATTTCAAAATGCCCAAAACTCAATTTTTTATTGACCAGAACCAAAAAATGACGTCTTTTCAAAGCTTCTTAGGTGATTTTGAGTCGATATAGGGTATTTGGGAACACTTTAAAAAAAGTTGATTTGGGGGGGAGGTATATGCAAGTATAGTGTAATTTCCCGTCGAAACAATTCAAAAAAATGTGTATCGTTCCCTATCAATTGTCCGCAACTGTGTATGGCAGTAGCGTCAGATTCTCATTACTCAACTAGATAAATAAGCTCATCATTGCAGAAATAACATGCTAGACGTATACTACATTTATAAAAATACAACAAATCGAAAGTTATGTGTGTCTACAATTCCCCAAAATCATTGTTCCATTCCATAAAATCTAAAATTTAATCAGTTCAGGAATCGTTTCTCTATTTGGAATAATATTTGTGATGCTAATCGGCCTAGCCCTGTCTCTAGCAGCATTTGTCCTAGAAGTCTATTATACGTGGCAAAGAAAACTGTTCCAAATGAGGTTAAAGGCCAGGCGTCAGTTAGTGGAACCAATTCATTTAATAGCATTAGCTAGAGTTTTTGCTGGACCAGAGATACAGCGCAAATTGGATGAACAGTTGGAGAGGCCGACTATATGCGAAAGAACAGGACATTTTGACGAGTTTTACATTTGAAAATACGAATCAATTTAATGTCGTTTTTTAATAAACACACTTGAGATTTTTGTTTTTTTCTTTTAGGCCAATGGTAGCATTGCTCAAGCAAAGATGAATTTATCTGTTTTAATCATCAGGGAAATTTAGAAATCTAGCCATTTAAGGGTCTTTTTAGACCGCTTGTGATGGCATTGCTGAAGCACAGAGAAATTCATGTGTTTTGCTCATCACGGAAATCTAGTATTTTACCGATCGACTTTTAGAAAATACAATTTATCAATTGATACCCGACGTCTTGATGTAGTGGTCCCTAATTTCGAAGAAGCTCAAATTGAAAACACTCGTCAAAATATGTGACTCAGCCTTAAATTTATTTTATACCCGTTAATTTTGTGCGAGATACTTAAGTTAATCTCTCAGTGATTTGGGCTGTTTTTACGTATCTTACTTAAGGCGCTGCCGCTATATCTAGACTCGATCACATTGGGAACTGCGGGTTGCTATGGGAAAATTACAGCATTTTTCAGAAAATTTATTTTATTATTATTTTTTTTAACCTAAGATCAACCTTAACTATAACTTAAACTGAACCTTAACTCAACCTAAGCACAATTTATTTTATTTTTTCGGACTAAACTAATCAAAGACAACTAGAATAGACTTCGAAATTTTGATAAAGAAAGTATCAGACAGGTTGGTTCCAACTTGAGTGGGTGCCACTAAATTGAAACTCAGATGCAATATTATCAAACATAGACCCCTATACAAGCTTGAAACTCACTTGAAAACATGCAATGGAATTCTGTTGAAAACTTTATTCAACTATAACAACGCAGACATAAGGCTGACAACAACGGAAAGTAACAATATGCACTTCAAATAAAGTCATTTTAGGCATCGAATTCTGTCAGAGGAGCTGAGCGCGCAAAATTCATGGGTTCCGAACGAAGAGCCATCTGCTGCGAAATAAGTTCAAGCTTGCCCTGCAACTGCAAAAGCTTCTCCAAATTTCTGACTCGCCTCTGCATCCACTCTTTGAGCAAGCCAATTTTTTTATCCAAATCACTAATCTATAAACAGGATCAAGTTCGATAAATTCAACTTTTAAATAGACAAAAGTGCATACCGAAGACAAGTAAGAGGCGTGTGTAGTCAGCACAACCTGCAGCCAATTCATCCACGGACGAGCACTACAAAATTACTTAGACGGGTAATTTTATTATTCTTGTAGGATTAAAAAAGTAACAAACGTTCAAGGACCTGTTTTAGTAAAAATCAGTCATTAAGATCTAACACACCTTCAAAATACTGATTTGTTAATCCCGATTTTCGCTTTCTCCTCAAAAAAAATTTCGAAAAAGGCGTAAAATGATATGGCCCGGCGAAGTGTACCAGTACATGAAATTTCAGTTTTCGAAAGTGTTACGACATTGATACTTACTCCACGATCGATTCCTCCCTCATCATCTTTTCTACCATCTGCAGAAATGGAAGAATATTTAGCACAGGCATCTCTTCCACAGTTTTAGTGACCACCGAAGGCTGTATGTCACTCCGATTAATGATTGCTGCAACGCGATCTTGGTCACCACTTTGAATGGCCTGAGACATGAGAACTGCAAAACTGGCACCCGGGTTTGACTGACGGATTGGAGAAGAGATAGACGCAGCTGGAATCCCGTTGGTAGAGTTGCGCTTCTGTCTTTTCGGCTTTTTTTCATGATTTTCATCATCGGAGCTGTAAAAGAAGTCAAGATAAATCTACATTCAAAGTCCAAACAATACACCTCTGAGTAGCTGTGCCATCTGCCTCAGACGGTGCACCTCGTGCTGCAAGCCTTCCAGATTTCTTTCTTTGCTCAGTCTTAAACAAATAGATTAGAGAAGCGTTACATTTAAGGCTTGTAAAAGAAATTATTTACCATTACTTTTGTTGGAGAAACACTGCAAATAGAACTTCTGGTTAGAAAAAGAAATAATTAAAATTATTATTAAATTTAGCACGCTAACAAGGGAACCGATCGAACTGTACGATTCGATTCGAAAATTCTCACAATGCCATCTTGTAGAGCATGGTTGATTTACTTTTACTTCTACAGAAAAAATCGAATCTGGAGACTCGAGAAACATTGAGCCACAAACCGCCTTGGTCCCCCTGTGGAATCTTAAAAACGTATTTGTTTATAATCTACCCTTGATATAGTGACACTCCCAAAAGCTCGATCCTTAGCAAAGTCCGACTCTATTTTTAATCCATATGTAAAAAAAAAGTGTCGGACCCAGTTAGGTATCGAACCTTCGGCGTGTCACTATATGGTGGCTTGACTATAGAAAATATTTTATTGAAAATCCACAGTGGGGACCAAGGCAATTTTGGTCTGTTTTGACAAGTTTCTCGAGTCACTAGATTTGATTTTTTCTGTCTGTTTGTTAGCAAACAGACTTTCTGTTTGTTTCTGTCTGTTAACAAAAAAGTATCAAAATTCTATGTAGTGAGTCGACCATGCTCTACAAGATGGTATTGTCAGAATTTTTGAACCGAATCGTACAGTTCGATCAGTTCCCTTGTAAGTGTTAATTGGTTTAACTTTATCTAATTATCCACATCTTAATTTAACTGATTATAAAAGCGAGCTCAGTAAAGTCTCACACTAAATTTAAAAACACTGCTGCTATTTCATGTGTTTAAAATTATCGCCCAGACTGTATTTTACAAACATTTCCACTTGAGACAAATTGCGATTAGAAAAACACATTAGACCACACTAGTTTATACCGCACGGATATACCAAACGGATGTCTTCGACTGCAGAAGAGTAAGGCTAAGTAAGGAAAATGTGTAGATGCTAATATTTCTGAGCTTTAGCTCAAAAAGGCCATGTTTTTCGAGCGCAGCGGCGTGTGCAAAATTTAAATTATAAGGGGACAATTCTCTTTCGTCTGGCTTTGTACTCTTTTGAATGATTTCGAATGACTAACGACGATTCATTATACTCAAAAAAGTACAATGAGAAACGAAAGAGAAGTGTCCTCCGCCAATTCAAATTTTGCACACGCCGCTGTGCTCAAAAACCATGATCCTTTAAATAACATTTTTGTGCTTGAATACCGCCTGGTGACGTATGCGCATTACTAGAAAATCTTGTCCAGATAAGCTAGGATAAGACAAATTAACGAAACATTAATTTCTTCTCTAGTATGAAATTAATGAACTTCAACGCCGAAATTAAAAAAAATAAACGTCAACTGTGCCCAAATCCGCCAGTTATCCATCTCACCCATCATCTTCTTTAATCCTTTAAAATCACAATTAGAAAAAGCCTTTCAAATTGATTATCGGAAATATCGGAAGCTGCTACATACCGGACTGGTTCACTTGAGTCCACATGAAAAAACTAGCGATTAGTTATTCTTACATCAATGAAGCGGT
>JAMRYI010000966.1:0-55719 GCA_029231635.1 Ditylenchus weischeri
TAGTAGAAAGTAAAATTATATGTAAAAATTAGAGATGGCCATTTGCCTTTTTGCAATGTTGCAATGCAATATTTTTGGTCTGCCTCCGGTTGCAATGCAATATGCAATATTTTCTAAAGTTACAATGCAATATATTGCGATATATTGCAACACTTTTACATGATGCAATATTTTTGCAATATTTTTTTAAAATTGGGCATAATTAAAAAATCCGACGTTCATTCAACACTAAATTTACACCAATAAATCATTTTAATACATAAATTTCAGCAGCGGAAGATTCTTGTTCAAAAATATCAGTTGTTCGGCAGTTTCTGGATTCAGATTTGATCTTCTGTAGTCGTACACGTCCCTTGCCACCGAGAAAAGCTGTTCACTAGGCTGGCTTGTTGCAGGTGCAGAAAGGAATCGACGAGCAATAATGGCCAGGATCGGGAATGTTTTGCTGCTTTCCTAAATAATCTCAAATCGATGAAATGGATTTTGAATTCAAAAACAAACCTTCCAATATTCTAAAGGATCCTCCTCCGAGTCGATGTGCTTTTGCTTGTTGTAGGCCTTCATTTCGATCATTGCGTCGCTGGCTTGCTGGTCTTCAACCCCGCTTTCATCGATAAACATTTCGCTGTGCTTGGCAAAGAAAGAAGTTGAGCGCTTCGGAGGAGGAGAAAGGACTTCTGAAATGATTTCCTGTAAATACACTTTAAGTATTTTTAAAAGGCATACCTGTGTTATCGTGATTGATATTCTTTTCACATTCTTCTTGGATCCATTCAGTGACATTTGAATTGAACTTGAATTTGTCGACGGCGAATCAGTCCTTGAAGCGTGGATCGAGGAACATTGCCAAAGTGTGAGTTCTAAAGCAAGTTATAAGTGAAAAAAAGTTTTAAAAGTCTTACTTGCTGTTTGCCAAATTAAACTTCTCCGCCAGAAGGTTGAGGATTGAGTTGCGCATTGTTTGTTTCCAAAGTTGCAATGCAATATGCAATATTTTCTAAAGTTGCAATGCAATATTGCAATTCAATATTAAAGCCAAAATTTGTATGTAATATTGCAATGAAATATATTGCATTGCGGCCATCACTAGTAAAAATGACTATACGAATATTTATCGGCAGATCTTATCCGCGGATAAATCCATGGATTTATCCGCGGATTTATCCTTAGCTGTGGATCAAATCCACGGATTTTATCCGTATCCACGGATATTTCTATCTGCGATTGTTATCACGGGTTTTTATCCGCGGATATTTCTATCCGCGGATTTTATCCGTTGATTCTTACTACCACCCCAGATTCGCAATCGGCGTGTCTGATTTGCTTCTAAAACTACTCTTAGAAGTGCAATTTGAATGCCGTATTTTAAATTCCTTTCAGGACAATAAACTTTCAAACAAATCAACAACATTAAGATACCACTACCTAAACTGCATTCTTCTTCGAAACTACATTCTACCACGACCCAAGTACCACTACCTAAGCACTTCCACCTGAGTAACGATACCTCGTCGCTGCCTTGTACAGGGTGGTCTTTTATAATCTCCCTAGTTTGTTTTCGCCATAACTTTTGAATTCATGGTTTTCGGCGAGATCTTTTTTTATTCGAAAGAGCTGCTCTGCGCCGAGCGATTGGTACCAAACATGCTTATAACACTTTATTCGAGAAACACCAAATAAAAACAAATCAACAACAATTTCAACAAATTTCGGATATTTTCTGAATTTCTAATCTCGGTATTTCTGTCTGTGCTTCGTCCGTTCACGGCAAGGCTGTACTCCAATCGGCGTTCATATGCTCCAATGGCTCTGTCAATCATGTCCTGAGGCAGTTCTTCAAAAGCTTGCTCGATTCTTCTTTGGAGAACATTCATGTTGGCGAATTGAATTTTGCGTACCACTTCTTGATTGATTTTGCATCCGGAGCTGTTACTCGATGATCGGCTTGATTGGCTTCTTCGTTCACGTCGATATCTCTGCTGGAAGCTCTTGCCCTTCGATAAACCATTCTACGCACTGAGATCGTTGCTGAGGCGAAAAAGACATCAAAAGACACATTTTTAAACAAGCCATAGCTGATCAACAGAATCATGACAAAATCAAAATTTGGTACCAATCGCTCGGCGCAGAGCAGCTCTTTCGAATACAAAAAAGATCTCGCCAAAAAACCACGAATTCAAAAAGTTATGGCAAAAACAAACTAGGGAGATTATAAAAGACCATCCTGTATAACCATCTGAATACCACTTTCTTGGTTCCATACACCTGGATACTCTACGGGATACGAAACTACTCCAGAACTGAGTCGCTGTTTAGCATGGTACTTATATAGTTCTGCCCCCGTATCGTATTTAAAAAAACACAAAATAACCTCCCAAACTCATTTTTTTGCTCAACAAGATGAAAGAATCATTTCTGAACACTTTCTGGATTAAAAATTTTGAATTTTGTCAAAAATTTTTGCCTCCCACCTCTCAGGCGTAGGTGGTCTTTTTAGGGTGTTTTTCACTAAATTTTTTCTTTTAAAGTAAAATAAAAGTGACAGATTTTGAACAGGTTTTTACTATCCTGAGCCTACCGCATATAGAAACTCTGGTATGCATATGGTTTTATGCATCCAGAGTCACTTTCGAGAGATTTGTGTCTAGGGTGCGTGGGTATGCGCATCTCAACCCCAAGCCACCAATCCCCCTGCGCCCGCTTCGGGGGCGCAGGGGGCTTGATGGGTTAGACACTTACCTTAGACATAATTCCGAGCGTGATCCTTGATTGAAATGCATTCAGAGAGTTTTTTTACCCACCTCCAGCAAGAAAAATGTGATAAATCACCCAGTTTTGCCACCTTCTGAGTTTTAACTTTAGTCAACCCTCTTCCTATTGAACATCGTTATATTGGTCACTTTCTCCATAATGGTCCCGAAAATTATATAGCTTGGTTGGCTTATAACGATATTTTTTGTGAGGGACCTGAGGCCGATTACTGCGGTCCCTAAAGTGGCTACTGTAGAAAGTGTCAACTGTATGTATTGATCATAAAAACACGACAGAGATAAAAATGCAGTGATGCACTAAGATGACTTTTTGGGCATTAGTTGACAGATTGAAGATAGGTAGAATATTTCTCATTGAGTTAAGAAAAACTGAGAATAAACCTTTTCTCGTTGATGAGATCGAGATCGTAACGAGATCCCAGATTGATTTCATCCAATAACTAGAGAAATAACGGTTAAAATTCGGCAGTGTTTTATCGTAAGCGGTGTTTTTCCAGCGGTGTTTTGTCGCCACGATGTTATGTCATGTACCCGATCATCGTGCTCAGGAGGTCTGAAAACTCCCAGGTAGTCAAACGTTAGTCGGGAATTCTAGTGTTAAGGATAGGCGACTCTTGTATGTCAAAATAACTTATTGGTTGTTTTCTGTTTTCCAGTGACCATTGTTAAATAAGCTCATTAGGCTTGTTTTTGCATTTTGTAGCCGTTTAACATGCTTGCAAGTTTTGCAGATGTTACCAACGGATCCTTTACGTTCTCCAAATGAGTCGTTTTTCTATGATGAATATCTTGAACGAGCATGGCATTTTCAATGGCTTGGGGTATTTTATAATTTTACAAATTAATAATTTTGACTAATCTGTTCCATTAGATCGTCTTATTTTTCCTTGGACTCAGCATGGCCGTTTTTGGCATTATAGGCGTTCCTTTTACCTTGTACTGTGAAGTGGTTAGTCTTTTCTTTTATATTGAAATATTTTTTAATTTTTTGTTAGTTCTAGTCCCCGAAGCGTCGATTGGAGGAACAATTTGCTCGTCTTCGTGATCATAAGCTACGTGATCCCATCTGTCACTTGAAGGGTCGAATGCTGGGAGTCAAAACGCAAGACTGGAAAGATTACTTCTCGATGCCTTCACAGATGTTGACAAAGAAGAAGGAACAGAAAAAATTAGGAATCGAAGAGAGTGCCAAAGTTCCTGTCCAGCGAACTAAAGGATTAACTTAAGTAGAAAGAAGTCCTGAGTTGTTCTTCGTCAGTTGTCATATAATTGAGCTAATAAAATTAAGTTTTACGTCAAAAATATATTTTATTGGTTAGAATGGGGTATTTCGAACTGTGAACATTCTCTATTTCCGATCCGACCTGTGGACAAAGTTTGTTTTGTACCGAGAATATCCTTTACTGCGGGTAGCTAAACGAACCACTAAAAATATCTTGCATTTGCAATCACCTACCGGCGGTCGAAGCTTTTATCTTCTCGACATTATGAGCATAAAAAACTAGAGCCGCTCCAAAATTTAAAAAATTTACCTTAACTATAGCAAAATAACCTAAATTTTAAACTCCACACAAAAACACAACTTCCTCACACACATGTTACTTTATTTGGCGGAACGTCAATTTACAAAGGGATGAATGACAGTTATTTTCTTGAAACTTTTTACTCTCAAGAAATCCACAGGAAGGAAAACGATAATACGAGCATCGTGCATGATCCCCACTCTAAAAAGCCAAATAGAAACTGGTCTATCATTGAAAAAAAGTATTACAGGCCACAGAATAGTCCTCCTTGTCAGAGTTTTGCTGAGCAGAAGAAGTAGGCTTGCCGGAATCATCGGTGTCTTCTTTGAAAGCATTACTGTATTCAAAGTCTGCGATTTTTTCCGTTGATGTTTCAGCAGCAGCATTGCCTCCAGAATTCCCGACAGCAGTTTCGGTTTCAGGAGATTTTCCATCCGGAACTGGCGTATTCATTAGAGAGTTCTTCCAGTCACAAGCCTTTTCCTTTGCAGCTATGCCAGCACTAACACCTAGGCATACCATGTAAACAAGTAATTAGCAAAGAAGCACATAACCTACCATAATCACGAGCGGCTATACCAACTCCATGAGCTTTTTCACCGACAACAATGGCTGCATCTCTCCCTAGAAATAACGCTGCAAACTTAATGGCCGCGGATCAATTCTATGAAATTACCATATTCCAACGTGAATTTGCCAATACCTTTAGCGGCTTCCGCAGCGTCTTTTCCTACATCCAATGCAATTTCAGCGAACCCTTTGCTTTTCTCATTGACAGCGCTAGCAGCCTGCTTTTCCCTTGTCCAACGCAGTATTTGCAGTATCAGAAATGGCAGATGATGCGCTGTTAGCAGAACTCTTTGCACTTTCCCAAGCAGATTGGAAAAATGAAGCCACCATCTTGCAGTAATCAAATGACCGATCAGCTAAATACTACTATATCAAAAAACTTCAATTAAAAATGTAAAATTGGCAATAGCCCGATTTTATAAAGGCTTCATTCATACTTCCCGCGAAACAATTGTGTGCCGCGACTTATGTCTCGAAAGACGGTCGAAGACCATGTTGGCCAGCGAGATACCGTAAAACTTCTAATAGAACACAGGGTGTCAAACACGACGAAAGGCAAAATCGACATTGGCGTTCTGATATTAAGGATTCTGAATGTCCCCTTATTTTTCTGCTGTCTTTTTAAACGACACACCAAAAAAGTTCATTCCCGCCTAGGGCAGATAGATGTAAAATTCTTCTTTGGTCTTTTGTCATTTTTTTTGATCAATCTGGTCCAAAAAGTTGCAAGGATTCCGATTTTGGCATTTATTTTTGCGGAGATATGAGGTCCATTAGCTTACTAAAACACGAAATTTTCATAAAACCACCAGGTTAATTTAAAATTCAACGGCGAATATAACAACTAAAGACACCATCAGAAAGCTGAAAAAATGGCAACCGGACATTTAGTAGAATTTGTGAAATTTGTCCGCAGACATTTAGCAGAATTTTGAATGAAATTCGGGCGAAAACAACCGAATTTCATTCAAAATTCTACTAAATGTCCGCGGACAAATTTCAAAAAAATAAAAAATAAATAAAACTTTTTGAATATCTAATGCAATTAGGTAGAGTTTTTTCAATCGATAGAGCAGTTCCTGGGTAATCCAGTGATCTGAAAATTTCTTATATCTGACACACATAAGCATAGGTTACAAACAAGAATACAATATACAAGGGACCACAGGCGCCTATCGGCGCCTCTATAGTATTTCGAAATTTCGATAGTGCATTCATCGTGAAAAACTACGCGTCTATCTACGTCTACGTTCTTTCGAGACATCGCAAAAATGGCCATCGTTGGAAGAAAAACCATCCTCCAGGCCTACCCCAAAATCCTCCAACTTCAATTTTGAGGACCACAAAAGTTTTTCTTTTCGAAGACATTTTCCTGGGTCTCGGCATAAAAGAACGCTGAATTGTCTGAAGTTTGGGGTTCCGTCGAGACATTGCCGAAAATAATCGGAAAAATAAGCAAAAATGGCCTGAATGTGGTCAAAATGTCCATTAAAAAGTAGGACGGACACATGCCAAATACTATATAGAGAATTAAAACCCAGAAATTTAATAGTTTTCTTTCTTCTCCTTTGGCTTGACAAGAAAAGTGTCGATTTTGCCTTTCGACGTGTTTGACAGCCCGTGGATAAAGGATGCTCTTCTATTTTTCAACCATTTAAATTTTTTTTTGACTTTACGTTAAAAAATTGGTTGTTACTTTTTTCAGGCACCAAATTTCTCCTTTCCTGCACCAAATTTCTCTTCTCCTGCACCAAATTACTCTTTTTCCGCATCGAATTGCCGTTTTCTGCCACGTCTTTCACTTTTTTGGGCAGGACTTTATTTCCCAGCTGGCAAATGGACTAGAAGCTCCGGAAGCACCGAAAGCTCAACTTTTTCTTTAATAACTTCCTCAGTTGCTCCTGGCCGGTGGGTACTACAGACGTGCCTTGAAAACAGGCGCTGCTGAAGAGGAAATCGCTCAAGTTGGTCACGCTGAAGATGACGCCGCTGCGGAAACCAAGGAATATAGTTGAGGACATAGGAATCTATAAGATAGTGTTACTGACTTGTTATTGGGTTGACTTAAGTCATTCGGGATTGGCGTTGAAATATGTTCAACTTAATTGCATTAACCACATTCTCTCTTTTATTAATACGTTTTCAAAGGTAACTGTGAGCATACAAGCACTAAAACAGCAAAACATGGCAGAAAAAAAGCAATTTGTTGCAGGAAAAGAGAAATTTGGTGCAGAACCAAATTTGGTGTAGGAAAAGAGTAATTTGGTGCAAGAAAAGAGAAATTTGTTGGTAGAAAAGTATTTCAACCTAAAAATGCAATAAAACAAGGTTTACCCCATGGAATGTACCGCAATCTAGACCTAGCCAGTAGTGAATTGTTTTCTTTCGTCTTTTCGGTAAATATTTTTTGGTTGATTCTGAAATATGAAAATTTCTGACAATATCATTTTCAGGTGCTATCTAGTCAGCAATCTTCCAGTAGCTAATTGATTGGTGCAATAACCGTGTCGGTTAGTTCTTTTTAGCTACAATTACATTTTGTAACTAAAAGAATAATCCAATTTCAGGAATTGCTGAGCCTGTCGTGAATGAAGATCTGGTAACAAAAGGACGAATCAGATTCGAGATGACAGAAAGCGAAAAGAAGTTCTTCGGTACGCCTGTGGACCGGAGGTAGTTTTTTAGATATTGTACAGTTTTGGGAGACTATTCATGCTATTCTTGTGCTGAGCACCGCGTAAACTATCTGGATGTGAAGTCGCTCTTTCTTTTTGCATGTCAACCGCTGGCTGTGAAGAACAAGAATAGCAAGTCTCCTAATAGCAATAGCAAGTCGGAATTCGAAGTTTGATGGGCATAATGCAGGACATGACTAGGAGAGTGTTGTCAATTTTCGGGCATTAGTAGTTAAGTATTTCTCGAACACAATGCCAGAGAGGAATTTGCGAAAAGCACTTGAAAGCATAGCGTCGGATAAGATTTTTATAAAAACATTTGAAGGCTAAATGCCAAGAAAAGATATTTGCAAAAGCATTTGGGGTATTGATGCCAAGAAAAGCTTTTTGCAAAAGCTTTGGGTTTTGCAAAAGCTTTTGAAAGATACTGCTACGGAATACTTTTGCGAAAAGACGTTCCTTCATTGTGTCTCTAAGTGATTTTGTTTGAGACTCACGATTATGGACGTTTCATCATCCTTACCTCGTTTACATCTACCTACATCATATTGAGATGGCAGATTAAGTGTTTCTCTAGAAAGTAAGACATAACTGGCAACATTATCACATTATTTCAGTTTTATTTATTACAGTATGCTGCCTCTGTCGTCTTCGCAAATTCATTAATCAATTAATTTTTTAGTCCATCTTTATTCAACAAAACAAGCGAAAAAGCGAGAGAACAAGTAAATGAGATTCAGCTACCGTATTTCCTCTAATTTCCCCTGATTCAACATCGTGTTCTTGGCATCGCGTTTTTGACTACTTTTTGATCACTTATCTCAGGCAAGTTACCACCCATTTTGTAGCCAGAAAGATGAGGTATTAAATGGTTGGTAACTTGCCTGAGAGAAGTGATCAAAAAGTGGATCAAAAACACAATGCCAAAAACACGATTATAAATCAGGAGGGGGGCGCTTATTAGAGGAAATACGGTAGGGAAGAAAAAATATATGTATACTGAAGCTGTTAATTATCATTTTGACGAGATGATCAACCTCGATCTGCTCTTCTTCCAGCTCCAATGCGTCTATTATGTTGACGCCACATTGACAATCACATCTTTTATTGTACGCTTAACAGTACGCGCCGAATAACCGGTATACATGATCCCCGACACGAACATCAAAAGCCGGCGTACTTTTCTCCCTGCTTCACCTAAATAGAAGCGATAAAAATATTTGATTTTTTTGAAATTTTCAGCTTTTTCACTAAGCAAAGTCACAAAATCAATCAATGCAACATTTGACTTTTTGGCTAAGTTCAATTATTGCCCCGCCACTCGATTCTTAAATCTGCTAATTAAATTGTCACTGCTTTCAGAGAGGCGATCAAGCTTAGATAAAGTACATCTCGGCGAGGCAGCAGATCTGTCGCGGCGTAGAGCCATCTGAAAAAGACCCAAAACTAAGAAATTGCAGGGTTGAATCGAGTGGTGGGGCCAGATTGAATCGAGTGGTGGGGCCAGGGTTGAATTGAGTGGTGGGGCCAGGTTGAATTGAGTGGTGGGGCCAGGGTTGAATTGAGTGGTGGGGCCATGGTTGAATTGAGTGGTGGGGCCAGGGTTGAATCGAGTGGTGGGGCCAGTGTTGAATTGAGTGGTGGCCAGGTTGAATTGAGTGGTGTGGCCAGTGTTGAATTGAGTGGTGTGGCCAGGGTTGAATTGAGTGGTGTGGCCAGGGTTGAATTGAGTGGTGTGGCCAGTGTTGAATTGAGTGGTGTGGGCCAGGGTTGAATTGAGTGGTGTGGCCAGTGTTGAATTGAGTGGTGTGGCCAGGGTTGAATTGGAGTGGTGTGGCCAGGGTTGAATTGAGTGGTGGCCAGTGTTGAATTGAGTGGTGTGGCCAGGGTTGAATTGAGTGGGCCAGGGTTGAATTGAGTGGTGTGGCCAGTGTTGAATTGAGTGGTGTGGCCAGGGTTGAATTGAGTGGTGGGGCAATAGTTGAAGTGCTCCGATTTTTTTGATCACGACCTCGACGCTGATTTTCTTGGTTGACAAGGCGCCCGGCGCCAATTTCTCACAAAGAAGGCGACGATTCTTGACGACCGGCGCCGCTTTTTTAAAAGACCGGTGCCCGATGTTGCGCCCTGCACCATTTTTTTTCACATATATGCTTGCAGATAGACGAAAGCAGAGCGAAGTTCTTGCTTCTCAATGTCGGCCATTATTTGAACGGAAAACACTTTTTAAAATTATCAATATCAACTAGACAGCATAAATAAAAAACAAGATTGATGCGCATAATCTATTTGAAATAATTCTCGCGTGATTTCCGGTCACACTGTAGGATGGCTGGTACTTATACGGTTCCCCCCATCCATATCAGAATTTTTTCAAAAACAGGTTTTAACCATTTCTAAGCAATTTACACGCTAAACCCGATAAAAACGGTGTTTCCGACCACTTTCCATCAAAAATTTTGACTTTTTAAGATTTTTACCTGCTGCCTTCGGCAGGCAACATACTAATAGGAAGCCCCTTTGGGGGTACATGGTCCAAATATGGCTGACCCTTTATATATCAAGAAATATATCAGGAAATTTAACCAATAAAAACCACTGAAAATATAAATGTAAAAATGCTTATAAAAAATTCAGCGGCAGTTAAATTATTTGCATATTATTCCAAGCCCTAACAAAAGAACAAAATTTCACAATAGTAGCAGCAATGTAGTATTTTCCCCAGCCTTGCAATGTTAATTTTAATCTTTTTTATACCCCTTTTCCATTGCAAGCAGCCAGCTCTTTCTTCAAGAGATATAGATACCGTATTTCCTCTAATAAGGCGGCATGCCGCCTTATTTTTCAACCTCCCTCGAGCATGCCGCCTTATTAGGACATGCCGCCTTATTAGAGGAACTACGGCACTGAAGGCGTCGAAAAAATTTTGAGACATTTTTAGCATGTTTTTATTGATACTTCGTTAACAGCATAAAATGAACAAACAATTAAACAACAGGGTTAACAACATTCATATCATCGTTTTCAAAATTAAGAGATTCATCACTTAGGTATCCATTTTCCTCGTCTTGTTCTTTATCCACTTCCTGAAGCCCAGCCACCGCTCGAATTGAAGTGCGCGCCGCCATCAGCTTCGATCTCCCTTCCGGAATCGGCCCGTGATGTTTGAAGCAGTGCACTTGGTCGTCCTCGCTTCCGTCGTGGTATATCGTGATCCCGCAATCTGAAGAGGAGAACTTTGTTTAGGAAAAAAAACAAAAGAAAAACCTTTGAAAGACTTTGCAATGGCCTCGGTTGGAAGAGAATCCCACGCGTCCACGATCCACCTGAGATAGACGCCCATCGCCGGAGCCTTTGCGTTGCCGCCACTGGTAAACTCCTTCTCCGCATCATTCGCCATCCATCGATCGTAGCTTGAGCGAATGAGCTTTAAATGGGCCATTCCATGAGACGTCCGGTGCCTAAAGCAAGGTGTAAAGCAAATCAAAGAAGAAAACCGCAACCTGGATAAACTTCGTACATCTACCGGAACCACCGTAGTGTACAATTCGATTTCGCAGCTTTGCCGCCAGAAAGATGGCAGCGGAAGGAGTCCTACACCAGAAGTCGCTTGCCGAATAAAGCGCCCGAAGATCTTGTCCAAGTAGTCGGTGATCAGCTCATCATTCATCCAAACTGTTCCTTCCAGCACAGCTCCAGTTTTCCTTTGAACTTTCGACGATCGCGGCTTCCTTGTCCATTCTCTTCCTCGGCAGCAGAACGAACGGCTGGAGCTTGCCATCGGAGCGAGCCGTCAACATCACCGTGATTCTGGCTTTGTCGCCCAGTCGTCAGAACGAGACCTTAAATAAGTTTGTGAAGCTGAAGGAGCACTAGCAAATATTCTTTGCGCCCTTCTCGTCGATGCACTGCCTCCAGAAGGATCCAGATAGACGGCGGTTTCATCGGCTGCGTAGATTCCCTGATAGCTGAAAGCAAAGGCATCAAAATCCTCACAAATTCCTTCAAAGTCTTACTTGTTCTTCTGGCGCATTTCTGAGACGTACAGCAGGAAGTTGACAATCTTCTCCACATAGTCGGACGGCGGCTTCTGGCACACGGTAGTCGGAGCACGCAGTCGAAAGTTGTGTCGAGCGAGAAACTTGATCAGCCAGCCTCTGCTTGCCTAAACTCTTCCATGAAAACAAGCAAAAAGAAACAAAAAGAAATAAACCTTGAATCCCGTTTCATCCTCTTCCGCATTGAACATCTTGACGGCCTGTTGCTGCAGAATTGTATGAGAGATGCGCTTCTTTTCCGCCCGTTGCTTCCTCACCCAGATAGCCAGCTGCTCGTCGAGACCCTTGAACGTGAGCGGACGGCCTCCTCCTTGCAGCCTCTTCTTTTGTTTTCCTGCCGGCGACGAGTTTCTGAAATGGTTCAATAAAGCATCAAAAAACGTGCTAAGACCTTATTTGATTTGGTGCAGCTTTGACTCTTGCTTGACCCAATCCTGCACACAGCTGCGACTAATCCTAAACTTGAGGCTGGCGCTGTCCTTCGAGATATCTTTGCGTACTTCACGACGTTGAGCTTGAATTCGGTCGAGTAGGACTTGAGCTTCTGCGGCGGCTTGACTTCCTCGTTCTCGCTTTCTGATCCGCTTTCGTAGTTAGCGATGAAATCCATGACGCTGAAAAAGAAATATAAAACAGCAAAATGAACACAAAATCGGGAAAAACTTTGATAAATGAACTACAACAAATCGGACTTTTTCGTGTCAAGACAATATTTCACTTTTTGGGTGCCGCCTGATTAGAGCATGCCGCCTTATTTTTCAACCGCCTTCCAGCATGCCGCCTTATTAGAGCATGCCGCCTTATTAGGACACAAGGGACCACAGAGCCTATCGGCGCCTCTATAGTATTTCGAAATTTCAATGAGGGGCTATGACTTCATTCATAAAAATAGGTATATCCCCTATTAGAACTCATTTTTTCGCCCGTTCTTTTTTAAAACGAAAGCTGACATTCTGGGAACACGATGGTATTAGCGACAAAAGTGATTTCGCTATCTACGACCCGTTCTGGCCTTGAAGTAAAAAGCGTTACCCACCCACCCACACATGCCAAATACTATATAAGATGCCGCCTTATTAGAGGAAATACGGTATATTAGGTTGGTGCATAAGTTTTAAACCATACAACAAAATTTTGGAAAATTGATTTCTTGAAAAAAACACCAAAATCGTTTTGCCAATTTTTCGATTTTGGTCATTTTTCAAGAAATCAATTTTTCCAAAGGTCATATCTCAACACTCAGATATCAAAAGATCATTCTGTAACGAGGGTTTGTAGCTCTTGAGCTGCGCTACAACACAGTGATAAGATAATGCCATGACGCTCGAGATTCAAAAAACTTTGATCACTTAAAGTGATGAAAATTCGTGTCAACTTCTCAAAATAACCTCATAGGTGTTTGGAGCCAAATGGTGACCTATCCAAAATAATCTGCTAAGTGTAATATGCCATTTGAAAGAGATACTTAGGGCTACAAAATGGTATTAAATATTTGTTGATGTCTACACTGTTTTAAGAAAATTTTGGCGGTCTTTTGTATGGTTTAAAACTTATGCACCAACCTAATATATTTTGAAGATATATATTTCTTGATATATAAAGGGTCAGCCCTTGGCCCGGACCATGTACCCCCAAGGGGCTTCCTATTGATAGTTGTTGCCTTCGGCAGGCAGGTGAAAACTAAAAAAGTCAAAATTTTTGATGGAAAGTGGTCGGAAACACCGTTTTTATCGGTTTTAGCGTGTAAGAATTGCTTAGAAATGGTTAAAACCTGTTTTTTGAAAAAATTCCGATATTGGGGGAACCGTATAAGTACCGGATGGCTTAGGGTTGTTTAAGGTGGTTGAGAATGGTTCAGGGTTGAATTCTGAGCGATTTAGCCCACCTGACTAGAATTTCGATCCGTTCAATCGATATTTTGCAAAAAGCTTACCCTACCCCCCACCGTTAGTATACCCCCAAAAAACCAACTTTCAGGGTCTTCTGGACATTCTGGAGTGGGATTCTGAGCGATCCAAGTTATTTGTTTACCATAACATTCAAATTCCAGCAAAATTTACTGCAGGATTTCACTAAAAATTCAAATTTGACGGGATATATCAATAATTTGACGGGGTTAATCAGTAATTTGACGGGTGAAATTAGTTACAGCCATTAAATATACCCTTTTGTTCAAAATTTCTTTTTAACGTTTCAGTCACACATAAATCAATACGCTGGCATGTCGGTCAGTTTAAAATGCGTTGTAAATCTCGAAAAGCAGGTAAGATCCAATTTCAGATGAGAGGGGCAGGACAGCGAACCAGAGCCAGATCATATAGCTCACAACTTCTTTTCTTGTGGCTAAAATTAAGTTTTTATGATATAAAATTTGTATCTTTTACGTTTTTAATAATACATGTGTAAAAAGCTTGAAAATGTTAGCTAGAATGCAACAAAACTTATTTGAAGCATTTGTCGGAAAACCTTCTTCATTGGTCAACCAATTAAAAATTTGTGGAACTCAGTCAGTGTCCTGTGAGGGATTGTCTTAAGTCGGAGAGTCAACTGTATTTCTGACACCGGACTCATGTTGTGAATAAAGTATTGGATCTAGCACCGCTTTTCAAAGTATTCAAAATGGGGAACAAGTACACAATATGCGCCCCAAAATTTTTTCGAGATTCAAAAATAATTATATTTTTCCTATTTTTAATCATTTTGTCTATTTTTACTCAATTTGCATGCACCTAAGTAGGTACAACAAATCTCAATTCTATGTTTGCCTTAGTGGCATCTGCCACTATCTACCACTAAAATTTTGGGGCGCATATCGTGTACTTGTTCCCAAAATGGGCAGTAGGTGGCCTTTGAAAAAATTTGTGCGAAACTCAAAAACCCTTCAAATTTGACTAGAAAAACGAGTTGCAGACTTTAATTAGATTCTAGTTTGCCAAAAAATAGTTTGATCGAACAGTCTAATAATGAAAATTTGCATAAAAATTGAAAAATCGGAGGTGGCCAGAGGTGGGGTGGTTCTGGTTTCATCACAAAAAATTCTAACGCTTTACCTACTGCAAATTTCACCTACTGTACATTTTGAAAGGCTGGGTCTATGAATGTTATTTTGGCAAGCTTTTTCGAAAATTGCGTTTTTGAACACATCTAAAATAGTTTTTTGCCAAAAAATGCAAACACGCATGCTTGAATCAAAGTAGCATGCAGCTTTTAAAGTTTGCGAAAGGTGGATAAAAGAAACTTTGGTTAATGGAGAACAGGGGAAGCCGTTGTTTGTTAATTAATCTTTTGCTGCTTTGCATTCATAGATGTGCCATGGGCGCGCTCTTCTATAAAGTACTAATTTATTTGCGTCGCCCTAACTTTTTAATATGTATGTATATATGAATGTGTGTCTATTTATTCTGCCCCCAAAAAGGGTTCGTAATTTGTGCGTGTTTTAATAAATAGCTTCCTCTTTATGTTCATGCTTAACTATTTTTTTTAACAAGCCAACAACAAATTGACTTTAGGTGCTTAGACAACCCCTCTCCCTCTCCTCTGTTTAGTCGTTCAACATTTATTGAATTGAAGTTGTTTTTTTTGGAGAGAATAGAAAGATTTTCTAAAGATGTGCCAGGTCAAAGAGCACACAAAAAGGGATGAAAACAAAAAATTTTGAAGTGCATTTTTTTAAACTGCTATATGATTAAATTTTTGTTGTCAAAATACTGGCAAACACATACTCTATTTGTAATCTCAGCTTTATTGTTTTTAAAAACTTAGTAGTTTTGATATTTTGGAAGGCAAAAACTCGATATGAGCCGACCTTGTGTTGAAAAAATTGGGCGGACTTATTATATTAAGGTTTAGACTGCACTGTCAGTTACCGTATTCCCTCTAATTATAGACCCGGGTCTATAGTTTTTCAACCCCGAAAATCGGAAAATTTTGGAATCGATCTAGAGATTTTCAGTTGCTCAATCAAAATCTAAAAAGCGGAATCGGCAGAGCTCGTGGGAGTTAAGGAAACGCAAATACAGATTTGCAAACTGTTTTCTCTGCTCTGAGATACAGACCCTCGTAGTCGAGGGAGGTCCATAATTATTAGAGAGAATACGGTAGTTACTGTATGACTTCTGCTAATTCACCGGCCCTGGTACACGCAATTTTTTCGCATCGGTATCACTGTTGATTTTAAAATAATCTTTGCAAATTTAATCTTGTAATCTTATTTTGAAAATTCGAATTGACGAGTGAGGTGTAGCGCTACAGTCCCACATTTATAACATTGCATACTATTCTTTTTTTTTGAAGAGATCAGATAACATCAGTTACCATAAACCCTATAAATTAAGCCCAATCTCTAATAAAGGTACCTGTCTTTTTTTTTGACTAAGATTTCGGAGTTCAAGGGGCATGCTCGTCGCCGATGGGAATATTTTGAAAGGCGGGTACCAGGTCAATTCGAGTTGACTGCTCTTTCGACTACAAGTAAGTGAGAGCATTCTTTTTCCTCGACTTTTACTTAACTGTGTCAGTTTAATTCTCGTTTGAATTTCACTCGTACCCGCCTTTAAAAATTCCCATCGGCGACGAGCATGCCCCTTTGAGGCTATTTTTAATTGATAATTTCCAGATTTTTAGGGGACGAAAACGAAGCCCATGGGTTTTTAATAGAGGTTATACGGTACTTCAAACTTTGAGACTTATTGTGTACGGGCCATATTGCTAATAGGATACCGTATTACCTCTAATAGCTCCCCCGGGGGAGTTATTTTTTGGATTCCCGGAAATCGGAAAAATTTGAGGTCAATCTCGAGATTTTTGGGTGAAAATTTAAAATCGAAAAAGCAGAATCGGTAGAGCTCGTGGGAGTTAAGGGAACGCAATAATTAGCTTTGCAAAAAATTGACTATGAGCTGAGATATAGGTCCTCAAAATTGAGGGAGGGGCGGTGGAGTTATTAAAGCAGGGGGAGCTATTAGAGGTAATACGGCAAGTACATTCTCACAAATACTACAAAGACAATACACTAAAGGGAAAAATTACATTCCTTTTATAATAAACAGACGGACTAAGCTATAAAAACATCTCCATCGTGTGCTAGGGCCTATCACCCTCCTAAAAAGTGTTATATTCTTCATTGCGTGATCCTCTTTGGAAGATTTGTGCTTGTCAACCATTTTTTCGGTTAGCATTTTCAGTAAGATTTCGAAGCATTCTAAAATGGATTCATTTTGTCGCTATTGCGGAAGAACCTTATCTTGGTCTACCGAAATTGAGCCCAATTATATTTATGATAAAAGCTTATGATCGATCAAAACTTGTAGTGACTTTTATCGATTATGCCAACTTCTAATAGTTAAAAGTACCCAGCTTTTTTCCGAAAAAAAAATTATTGCAACACTTTTTTTTGCAAAGCTTTCAAAATGTTCTAAATCCAAAATATGACAATAAAGCTGCTTTGCTCTTGTCTATCCCAATACTCCCTCCCCCACCACTTTGCTCATTTTATGTAGCTCTGAACGAAAAACACGGTGGTGCTAGTTGCTTGTCTGCAGGCTCTATAACACCACCAGTATCAGCAGCAAAAACATGAAAAATGCTTGTCCTCCGTGTTGATTAGGTGTAGGTATAGCCAGCCATCCCTCTGCTGCCACCACCAGTTGATCTGTGCCTGGCCCTCCTCCTTGTTCTTCAACCAAGTGGAGGGGATTCAGGAGGAGGAGGTCCCTCCTCTTGGCCACAGGGCAGGCAGTGTATAACAACAACTACTGCCAGTACTGCTACTACTACATCTATTATGTCCTCCTCTTCTTGCCCCTTATTTTGGGGAGGGGGCTTCAAGAGGGTGCCCTGCTGCCCATGACCTCTTTGGCTAAACCCTCCTTTTCCTAGTTTTAATATTAAATTTTCGGGGAATTACTGCTGCTACTGCAGCAGCATCATCATGATTACCCCCCACCTTACAGGAAAGAGTGGTGATGCTCTTGCCCTCCTCCATGGGTATATGCCGCCGGATTTTTGTTCCTCATTGTTGTTGTTTTTGATGTTGTTTTTGGCTTTTTTGTTTTAAAAAATTTGGTTTAATGGGTTTATTTTAATTTTGTTTTTATTCCACTATTCCAAGATTTTAAATTTGTTTTGATAGAAACTTGGTTTTTGAGTAAAAAATTGGTTTACTGGTATTTTTTATATTTATCTGTTGTCTTCCGACATTTTTTGGATGTGTGTGTGTGTGTGAAAACTTATGGTTTACAACGACAACCGAAATATTTGTTTCAATAACAAATACAGGGCTTGTTATTGAGCGCTCCTAAAACAACTACAATTGAGTTTGTGAAAAAACTTGTAGTAGTATAAAGTTGTCTATAAAAATGCTTATTGAAACATTCAGTGAGCTGCTGGTACCGCTAAACAGTGCGATATTGTCTTGAACCGTATTAGAGGGTATTAAAATAACATAGAGGGTATCTTCCTGGATCATTGTCTTGGCTAGGGTACTATCACATCATTTATTGGAAGTGATCGGTTAGGTAGCCTCGCCATACCATGAAAAAACTGGTATAGTTGCCTCTTTTTCAATTGGCTTACCAAATTTATATCTGAATCCACCTTCAATCTACAACTGCTCACGCAGGACCAAGAGCAGACTAGATAAGACCGGATTAGATTTAAATGACAAATTTTATTGCCCAATACCCAAAGTTTGCATTTTAAGTCAAAATTTTTGCGGGTTAAAAATAAGTTAAATCGCTTAGAATGCCGCACCAGAGTGTACAAAAGCGAATGAAAACTGGTTGTCGGTGGGTTTACTAAAAGGGACAGGTGTAGACTTTTTGCGAAAAAGCAACTGGGTGCATCAGAATCGTACATTGTCGGGCAGTATTCCACCCTAATCATTCTAAACCACCATCTACCCCAAACCACCCTAAACACCGGTTTGTGGTGGTTTGGTATGGTCAAGGGTAGGATTATGAACTATTGAACCCAGCAGAGTGTGATTCTGATGCTCGCAATCGCTTTTTCGAGAAGTCCTCCGAAAGCTGTTTTCATTGGCTTTTGACCACTCTGGTGTGGGACTCTGATGAATTTAACTTTTTTCTGACTGTAAAAACACGATTCGAATTAAAAAATTGTCTAATTTGAACAAATCTGTTACAGTCAAACCTCGATATAGTGGCCCCCCGATATAGTGGCCCCTCCAATATAGTGGCCCCTGAGCTCGATTTGGTTGGTTAAATCTAAAATCTAGATAAATGAACCCCCAATATAGTGGCCCTCAATATAGTGGCCCCCAGCCTGGTCCGCGCTAATTAAAAGACCCCAATATAGTGGCCCCTGATAGAAGAAGCCAGCTTTTTCTTTTAGATTCTTTGAATTGTGACTCTGGAATACCAAAATCTTTTGACAGTTGGTGATTTCCTTATTAGAAGACGCTTCAATTATTGCCTTCTTCTCCACTAGTGTAATAGCACGACGTTTTATTGGAGTAGACATTTGAAATACCTGAAACATCAAGGATTTACATTTATCAAGAATAAACTATAGATATGAACCATAGATCGAAGAAGGTTTTTTTGAATAAGCACCCTTATATAGTTAAACCTCGATATAGTGGCCCCTAAAAGTTGGGGAGGAATTGGAATTCCAATATAGTGGCCCCTAATATAGTGGCTCCTTCGATATAGTGGCCCCCTAGGCCTGTTCCCGAGGGGGCCACTATATCGAGGTTTGACTATATTTGGTATGATCTGTCAGATCTGTCAGCGGTCTGATCTGGTCTCGATCTGGCACGGTCTTTTACCACTTATAAAATCATATACATAGTGGTAAATTTACACAAAATAATTTGCATCTTTTTGCATCAGAAATGGCCTTTTTCTTAAAAAAATTACTGGAAGATTTAATGCACAAGACACTTTTTCCAATATTTTTTGTTGTTAAAAATGTTACCTGGATGACTGGATCATTATTTTTGTCAGTTTTGAAAAAAATTTTTTGTTAAGAATTTAGTGTTGACACAAACATGGGGAAGTTGTTACATGCAAAAACACTCATATATGGGTTGTCTTATTTTAACAATATTTTCTACCCAAAATTATTTCCTCGGGGACTTTAGCAATCTATCACAATTTCTACTACTACTACTTTTTTAATTTGACAACAAAATTACTAGTGGTATACCCAAATTTCCCGGGAGACCACTTTGGCCCATGTGGAAATGTCAACACATACTTTTGCTACAAATATATATTCATAACCAAACTTTAACCAACCAAATTTTAATATTTTTTTTTCACCCATTTCATTGTTTTGCTTGGCAACAATTGTGTTGCTGCTGTATCATTGGTCGACGGCCATTCAAAAAAACCTAGCTTTTTTCCCACACTTAGCCATTATATTTTAGCGCTTTCCAAGTTTCAATATCCCAGATGTATGAAAACGTTAGTTGGTTTGCACACCACATGCATTTTTCAACCGTCCAGCACTACATCACTACATTACAGGGTTCTTATATTTTTTCAGTAAAATTTACTTTTTGATTACTTTATTTCTTCTTAAATACGCCCAGAGGGTTATTTTATTCAAACTCCAAAAACAATCGGGAAAAGTTAATGTCGATGTTAAGATTTTCGGGTGTTCAATCAAAATTTTAAAAGCGGAATCGGTATAGCTCGTGGTAGATAAGAAAAAGCGATAAACGGCAATGCAATACCGGTATTTTTGCTCTGGGCTGTAATAGAGGTCCTCAAAGTCAGCGTGTATTTTAGAGCAGGGTTTTATTTAGAGAAAGAACTAGGGTAGTCCAATTAGCCAACTAACCGGGTATAGGTCATTTTCCGCCAGTCATTTTTTACTGGATATGTTTGGTTTATATTTCAGTTTTTACTTCGATGTGATATCCTTCGACCTTAGCCGATATTCTCTTGGTTTTTTGGGTGTCCACAACCTGGATTTTTTTCACTGATCAAAACCCGCTAAATTTTCGATACGTTATATATTGGCTGCACACTTAACTTAGAGGGACTGCTGGGTACCCAAACATGGCTCCCCTACCTGAGTACTACCACCTAGGTGCTTCCACCTGGGCACCCCTCTCCTTCGTAGCTCCCTCCTGTGTGCTCTTTTTGTAAATATTTTCTACTTTTTACAGACCGTTATAAAGCAAGTTAGCACTTATTTTGTAGCTTATCTCACTGGCTACACAATGAGTGGTAATTTACCTATAAGGGTTTGCAAAGACCGGGTGAAAATTGCAATGCCAAGAACACGATTTTGAACAGGATGAGGTAGGCCTTCTAGAACATTTACGGCATACTTATTTTTCCTTAAAAAAATTTGTCTGTTATTTATTTTTTGTATAAGATTTACACAATTTTTGCTGGAAGTTACAAAGTATGCCTTCCTGGCTTCTTTTTGATGCTTGCATGGCAATTATTTGCATTCTGATTCATGAGATTGAGAAGAATACGATCTAAGTACATTCACAGCATTGCCAGTTCTTGCTAAAAAGAGGCGAAATTTCACAAACTCACTAAAAATCCTGTTTGGCTACTGATGTTTAGTTACAAAGAAAACAAATTAAAGAAAAATGAGTTTAAAACAAGGGGGAGTGAGGCAATTTGGGTAAGAATTTCTACCAGCCGGCATTGGGTTAATTAGCCGATTCTTGATAGGCAGCTAATTAGCCGGCTAAATTAGCATTGGTCAACCCTAGAAAATACGGTGTATTTGAACAAAAAGGGTCATTTATCAAATGCTTATTAAATAGTTTTGATGTGAAATTTTAAAAATAAAGAAGATTTGGGGTTCCGAAAATTACAAATCTGTTTAAAAAGTAGTGTTTACATACCTGCTATATGATTAATCTTTGTGAAGGGTGTGATAATATAAGGCTTGACAAGCAATTGTCGATTTGTAACCAATTTATCTCCATAATTACTAGTTTTAGTGCTTTTTATAGCGATTTACAAGAGTACTTTTACTCGAAAACAAGCAAGGCGTGTATAGGTGTTTGCTGAAATTTATTATTTTGGAGCTTATTGACGTTAAATTAATCTAAACTTGGGCTCTTTATGTGTTGAGATCAGTGTGGAAAATATTAGAATTACGGCACCGGCTCACGGCACCGATTTCATAATTTTCGGCACCGGCACCAGCTCACGGCACCGATTTCAAAAATTTCGGCACCGGTGCCTATTACAACACTGCTCCTAATACAGCCCTAATCCCGTCTAAGTTACTATTCTGGGCTATTATGGCGAAAAAGTTAGTTAAATAGTTTTAGACAGTTCTAGAAAAGTCGATTTGGAGACCAGAGCGGAGGGGGGGGCATGGAAGAGGGGTATATGACACTAGCGTTAACTTCCCCATATTTTTCTGTTTTCTGCGTGATCAAATTTAATACCTAAGAATACTATATTTATCAGGTGGGATGCCTCAGGTGCGCAACAAACTATTACAGCCACGTCAACCTCCTGCTTCTCCAATCCACTACTCTCCAGCTACTATTCCATCTACCTCCTCCTATTTCTGCTTTATACATTACCCAATCTCCACACATGCTCATGATTTTGAAAACCTCAATACTGTCAGATTCACATCGCCTGCCTTATTGCCTGCAATCAGTCTAGAAATGGGTAGCAGGAAGAGATTTAAGAGAAACGACCGGTTGGAGTGGAGCGACTGTAGCAGGAGGAAACCTAAGTATCTAAACTTACTTTGCCTTCTGTTGCTATTCTGCTATGTGCTGTTACCTCAAGCAACAGAGGCCACTAACTGGAGCAAGGACGAAATTTCTAACCAGCCGGCCGGTCCCAACACTACCTATATTTCTCAGGTAACGGCATAATTATCAATTTCTGGCTGGGCGAATATAAAGGGACTGAATTACTAAACTCTTTATCCAAAAAAATTCTGGATACAGCTGACTTTCGATAAACCGTCACCCTCGAGCTTGTCCATAGCTAGGGTCCGACACTTTTTCAGCTCAGTCTCAATGAAAATAGTTTTTGCCAGATCTAATTCGTTAGTCTAGTCCTAAAAATCGTAAGGATTACGATTTTACCAATCATTTCTCAAAAAGTTAAACTTTTTACCGTTAAGACTCGCGCCTCTCGATCAGCCGTCACCCTTTTTTGGAAATAGAGTGACGGCTTATCAAAAGTCTAATGGTAAAAATTTTAGCTTTTTGAGAAATGATTGGTAAAATCGTAATTCTTACGAATTTTAGGACTAGACTAACGAATTAGATCTGGCACAAAACTTTAAAAAATGAGTTAAACAGTGTCGGACCCTAGGCGGGATCGGGTGCCGGTTTATCGAGAGTCGACTTACCTAGATATTTCCACATACCGTAAATGCTCTAATTATACGCCATGCCGTATAACTTCAACCCCCCTTGGGGGTGGCGGATAATTAGAGCATGGCTGTTAATTAGAGCATGGCGCATAATGTTTCTAATGTTTCATTGAGGGCGCCATGAAAAAATTTCCATATCTTATTGAACCAAATTTTTATTTACGGACATAACACAACATAACCAAATTTTTGACTGACAAACATCAAACGTTTTTTTACATAATGGATATGTAACTTTCGTGCCCGTTTTCCTGGTCTTCCTCTTCGTCGATTTCTTCCGCTGGTGCCATCTCAATATCCATATCTTGTCGAGCTTGCTGCAAAAGAATTTTTTTACTTGGAGCGGCACCATGCTGCTTAGTGTTCATGTGCACTAAAGGCAAAAAAGAGCACACCAAAACTATGATTGCAGTCTCAAGCAATTTGTTTCCGCAACTATTTGTGTTTTAAGAAAAAATATGAATTTTACTTATTTTTAATATACAATTTTGCTAAAAAAATACTCAGAGGAGCGAACAAACACTAGATAAAATTACTAAGCATGGCGGATAATTAGAGCATGGCGGATAATTTTCAACCACTAACTTTGGGGGCGGCGGAAATAGAGCATGGCTGTTAATTAGAGCATTTACGGTAGTTAACTTGAACTATATATTGACTGCAAATACACAGGTGCTCAACCGACTAACGGACAGAACTAAGTACGACAAGCGGCTGAGGCCGAAATACGGACAAGGTCCAGTGGATGTGGGTATTACTGTGCATGTGTCTTCCATTAGTGCTGTCTCCGAGGTAATTAACCAGTCAACAAAAAGAACTGAGTTTATGAATTGCAGGTGGACATGGACTTCACGCTGGACTTCTATTTCCGACAGACGTGGCACGATCCACGTTTAGCCTTTGACAAGCTAGATTTGGGCTTCGAACGGATCACTTCGCTGACTGTGGGAGTGGACTACCTGGATAGGCTTTGGAAACCTGACACTTTTGTAGGTATTTTTGCAAGATTATCTGCTTTTTTGCCTGTGTCTAAAAACCGGCTAAGCCTTCAGATGGCACTGGCTAATTTCTACTTACTAATTGAATCATTGATTTAGTTTCCAAACGAAAAGAAGTCGTTTTTCCACACAGCCACCACTCACAACTCCTTCCTGAGAATTGAGCCAGACGGAAGGGTGAGTGAATGTTATGTGTTCGCATATTACTAGTGCTGCTTAATATACCAACTGGTCTGATTAATTAGTCGTTCATTTGATGATCTAAGCACTAGAAAGTGTCAATCAAAATAGTTGTTAGTGGATGAATGTTGGTGTTGAGGCATAAAGAGGATGTAAAAGATGCTAAAACAGAGTAAAATGATGACCTACTATTGCTAGATCAGTGACAGCTACTAGGCAACAACCAGTAGCAGCAAACAATTCTTAGAAAGCCAGAGAAAAATTAAAAATTATTATACCAAACCTTGATTTAAAACGGACCCCAGCTTGACCCCAGTTGAGTCCGATACAATTTTCATTTCGATTCTGAAAAGCTTTTGCCAGTTCTCTACTAACAGTCTGGTCCCAAATATTAAAAGAATTCCGATTTCACCAGTTGTCTTTGAGAATCTCCAGCCGTTTTTCTCGAAATAAGCAAAACAACCTCGATTTGACGGCCCCTATTTTTAAAAAGGGGCTGTTAAATCGGCGCCCAGACATTGTCCATTTTAAAAAGAATTTGTCGCGCGACATTTTCCATTAGAAATGGACGATGTCGGCCGGAGGAAAGTTTTGTTAACCCACTTTTTGATTACGCATCAAGCTGATTTTTCAGGATCAGTTCTTCTCGGCTATTTATACTGATCCTAAAAAAATCAGCTCGATCCGTGTTAAATGGACGCGGATTTTTAATGGACAATGTCGCGCGACAAATTTTTTTAAAATGGAAAATGTCTGGTTAAAGGAAATCGTGGTTTAAAGGAAAAAATCTAAGGTTTTTCAAAAACGACCGGCAAAAGCGGAAACCTTGCGATATTTCGGACCAGACTATTAGAAGAGAACTGGCAAAATCGCTCAAAATTTCAGGTCAAAAACGTGTCGAACTTAAGGTGGGGGCCGTTAAACAAGGCCAGTAAATAACTATATGGAAAGTGCAAAACTGTAAAACACATAGTTAACAACTAACTATGTGGTTGACTCATAGATTGTGATCCACAGTCAACTGAGCAATTTTTTTACTGTGAGGTGGTCTAGGCTTTGAAGTAAAAAAAAAGTTCCAACAGGCAAGTTTCAACTCATACATATAAATAATTCACTTGCAGGTGTCCACCTCACAGCGCCTTACCGTCACAGCCACGTGTCCAATGCAGCTGCAGCTGTTCCCGATGGACTTCCAGACCTGCAGGTTAGAGATAGAGAGCTATGGTTACACCACTGGCGATATTGACATGTACTGGGGAGCTCGTCGGTCCGACTCCACCAGTCCTCAGAAGGCTGTAGCCTTTGACCACTTCTCACTGCCGCAGTTCCGCAGGACTGGCTACAGGGTCAATGTCACCAAGGCCGTCACTTCTTCAGGTTAATCACTTTTTAAATGCCAACAAGCATTTATTTTGGTACTCATACGTACGTACGATGGCCTACCCTGCGCCTAAGGCTTCGTCTAGTGAAAACAAATTTAAAAATTGGAAAACACTGAAAGCCGAGGCTCAAATTGAAATGCGCTCTCAAAAGACTGAATTTACCCTTCAAATTTACTTCTTTCGCCCTCAAATTTTATACTGCCCCTTTTCTTTAAATTTTTGCTACCACTTTGCAAATTATTTTGTGTTTTCTTGTAGCTCTGGATCTTGGCTTTCTAATAAGCTATAAAATTTGCTGGATAATTTAAGAAATGTGGAGATCAAGAGGTTTTAAAAAGAGCTCGAGAGGCATTTTTTAGGGTTTTCTCTTTTTAAAACCTCTTGATCTCTATGTTTCTCAAGTTACCCAGCGAAGTTTAATAGCTTATTAGAAAACCAAGATCCAGGGCTACAAGAAGACAAAAAAAGTGAGTTTGAGGGAATATTCAGTTTTTTGAGGGTTTATTTCAGTTACAGCCAAAAGCCGAATGCCAAAATGGGCGCGAATTTAAAAAAATATCTAAAAATTGCCAAAATGCACCTATACCATTGATTTTTCTCCCGAATTTATCGATTTTTCGCCAATTTTTTACTGCTTTTGATTGCATGACAGCAACATCAAAAACAAACTGAAAATTGGTTAATTAATTGCTTTTCCTTGCTGCTTCTTTTTTCCGGTCTAAACACGAGCTTGCCTTGAGTCATTCAGATGCTTAACACTGATCCTGGCTCTGCAGGTAATTAATGGGTGTGTGTGATTGCTCGCTTACGTAAATCAGATTTGTGTTTTGCAGCAGGAGCAATAGTAGCGGCAGCTTAGCAGCCACTATTGCCACTCCAATAATAATAATAGTAAAAGTTTTTATTGGGGAGGAAGAAAAAATGTTATTTCTTGGCTTTGAAGTGCAGCTCTTTGAAGAGCTGCACACAAAAGAGTGCTTCATTGATTTTTTCACACACATGCAGCCAGGCCAGAATTAATGGAAATACTGGAATAAGCTTAATGAATTGACGGCAAACACAAAAAACAAGGAGAAACAAAAAATTATAGGTATGATGGCAGGGATCCGACAAATAGATAATTAGTCCACAAAAAGTTTGAAAAAGGTTGTGATTTGAAGATATATAAATGGACTTAAAATTGTAGACTCTTGTATAAATTTATACAAATTATTATTGCAGGAGAATATGTTCGGCTGTACTTTGAAGTGATTCTGAGCCGGAATCTTGGTTTCTACCTCATGAACATCATTATCCCGTCCATGCTGATCGTCAGCATTAGTTGGGTGTCTTTTTGGTTGAGCAGAGAGGCCTCACCGGCCAGGGTGGGCCTTGGAGTCACAACGGTGGGGACTGCTTCAAATCATTTACATAATTCACATTGAGAGTTTACAAAATGTTACTTGCACAAAAATTGAAATTAAACAAGTTCTGACCCTAGTATAGAATACTCCCCAAACTTATGCCTTCTAAAACTTAAGTAAAGAGCACCCAAATATATGTTGCAGACCCCAGAAAAAGTGCGTAAAACACTTATTAGTCACAACTTCCATACGCTGGCCTACCCCTAAGCCTAAGTAAAGAGCACCCAAATATATGTTGCAGACCCCAGAAAAAGTGCGTAAAACACTTATTAGTCACAACTTCCATACGCTGGCTTACCCTAAGCCTAAGTAAAGAGCACCCAAATATATGTTGCAGACCCCAGAAAAAGTAAAACACTTATTAGTCACAACTTCCATACGCTGGCTTACCCTAAGCCTAAGTAAAGAGCACCCAAATATATGTTGCAGACCCCAGAAAAAGTGCGTAAAACACTTATTAGTCACAACTTCCATACGCTGGCTTACCCCTAAGCCTAAGTAAAGAGCACCCAAATATATGTTGCAGACCCCAGAAAAAGTAAACACTTATTAGTCACAACTTCCATACGCTGGCCTACCCCTAAGCCTAAGTAAAGAGCACCCAAATATATGTTGCAGACCCCAGAAAAAGTGCGTAAAACACTTATTAGTCACAACTTCCATACGCTGGCTTACCCCTAAGCCTAAGTAAAGAGCACCCAAATATATGTTGCAGACCCCAGAAAAGTGCGTAAAACACTTATTAGTCACAACTTCCATACGCTGGCTTACCCTAAGCCTAAGTAAAGAGCACCCAAATATATGTTGCAGACCCCAGAAAAAGTGCGTAAAACACTTATTAGTCACAACTTCCATACGCTGGCTTACCCTAAGCCTAAGTAAAGAGCACCCAAATATATGTTGCAGACCCCAGAAAAGTGCGTAAAACACTTATTAGTCACAACTTCCATACGCTGGCTTACCCTAAGCCTAAGTAAAGAGCACCCAAATATATGTTGCAGATCCCAGAAAAAGTGCGTAAAACACTTATTAGTCACAACTTCCATACGCTGGCTTACCCCTAAGCCTAAGTAAAGAGCACCCAAATATATGTTGCAGACCCCAGAAAAAGTGCGTAAAACACTTATTAGTCACAACTTCCATACGCTGGCCTACCCTAAGCCTAAGTAAAGAGCACCCAAATATATGTTCCAGACCCCAGAAAAAGTGCGTAAAACACTTATTAGTCACAACTTCCATACGCTGGCTTACCCCTAAGCCTAAGTAAAGAGCACCCAAATATATGTTGCAGACCCCAGAAAAAGTGCCTAAAACACTTATTAGTCACAACTTCCATACGCTGGCCTACCCCTAAGCCTAAGTAAAGAGCACCCAAATATATGTTGCAGACCCCAGAAAAAGTACGTAAAACACTTATTAGTCACAACTTCCATAGGCTGGCCTACCCCTAAGCCTAAGGGTTAAGCCTAAACTTGTTGTTCCAAAGGGTAGTTACAACGATTTTTAGAAGGTCTGGGGGGGGTATTCTATACTAGCGCCCAAGTTTTTATTTCAAAAACTGCCATTTCAAAAATACATGTATATACATGTATATTTTAAGACCAAATTTTTTGAAAAATTACCGATTGCCTGATCGACTTCTGCCGGTCTACCTATCCCGTCATTTTAAGAGCATTTTAGTATTAGTTATCAAGAAAAATTATGTTTTCTGCTAGCAAAATTTGAACCCTTAAATTGAATCACCTATTCTGCATCTATCGGGGCAAACATATTTTTCAAATGACTGCCGAAACATACCTAATCGATTAAGATTGAGATTTGCGATCGATTTTCAAAATTTTTAGTCATTTTTCAGAAATTCGCAGTCCAAATTACAAAGAAAATTACAGAAAAAAATAGACTTTATCTGCAGTTAAACTTGATCATTTCTAATTTTCTTCAACACATCAAATATTGCAAAAAAGTTTACCAATAATGCAAATACCGGATTTCCTGTACTGGGGCGGCCCCCTCGTATTTGAGAACTTACTTCTCAGCCCAGAGTAAATTTTTTGCAAAATTGTTTTTTGCGTTTTCTTAACTCCCATCAGCTCTACCGATTCATCTTTTTAGATTTTGGTTGATCTCGAGTAAATCTCGAGATGGATCTCAAAATTTTCCGATTTTTAATGGTTTGAAAAATAGGGCGGCCGGCAGCCCTATTGCAGGAAATACGGTAATAACCTCTTTTTCTGGTTTAGTGACGTTCAAACAAAAAGTACATTTTGAGTCACAAAAAGTTTTTTTAAACTTTTTTTATTTCGGCCAATTCACATCCTAAAGAAATCAAGCAGATCTCTGAAACTTGAATTTGTAGGTGTTGACGATGACCACCCTGATCACGACCACTAACAACTCTATGCCCAAAGTGTCCTACATCAAAGGATTGGATGTGTTCCTTAACTTTTGCTTCGTCATGGTGTTTGCCTCTTTGGTGGAGTATGCCGTCGTCAGCTACTGGAACAAAAGGCAGTGTCGCATGCGCGAGAGGAGGAGGAAACGCGGAGGCACAGGTGTAGAGGCCACTCAACAAGCCCCCACCGAGATACCCATGTTCACCAACTACCCCACCACTCCAGCTGGAGGGCTGGCTGTATCGCCCAGCACTCCTAACTATGTCTACAGACCACCTGGGATATTAGTGCCCTTGGCTACCACTCCCACTTTCAAAATGACACCTGGAGCGGATGGAGCATCCTCCTCCCCTTCGATGCCTCCTGATTGTGATTGCAGGTACAAAATTTTAAATATTTTTAATGGGTGCTTTCATGTAAATAAGGTTTATGAAAGTTACTCGAACGTGTTTTCAGCGCCTGTTTAGAGGCGCGATTTCGACCTTATTTTAAAATGGCTGACTTATGGAACTTAGTTTCAACTAGAGTGTGTAGACACTTTGCCCGTTTTAATACCAGAAAAGTTTTTATTACAAGCTGAGTGAATCTACAAAAACAGATATTCAAAAAATGTCCTGTAAAAAAATTTCTGCTACTTCAAAAGTGTCCACATTTCTTGGGACACCCTGTACAGTTAATTAACAGTTGTGCTCTTACCAAAGGCAAGGCAAAAACAAAATTTGAACACCGGATTCGCATTCAGTATGGTCGATTTGCATACAAAAGCGACCAGGTATCATTTATCAGAATTTTGTCTTTTGCCTAGCGGGGACGTAGAAATAAATTCTCCACGGAATTATTCTACGCTGGACTGTCTCCCGCAGAATCCTCCCCATGCCACCCAAAATATTGTTCCTTTTGCAGTTTTTTCTATTTTGCTCTTTCAATATTCAGCTTTTTTGATTACATAATATTTTTTTTTGTTTTCTCCGCCAAATCGACTAATTAATTAGAAGCAAGCAAAACAATAGAGCATGAGTGATATCACCAACCCAATCACCTCCAGTTGTCTTTCAAAGTTTACTCAATCAAGTGTGGGGGCGTTGGGGCGCATTGATTGAACTGCAGACTGATTGGAGTCCAGTGATAACACTATTGCTGCTGCAGCACCAGCAGGGGCATAGATTAGAGGGCCAGAAAATGTGGAAGACAAATTACTTTCCATTAATGTCCCCTGCAATTCAATTGGAAAAGAGCTGCTGCTGCTGCTTCTTCTACTACTATTACCCTGTCTTTATTATCCCCACTGTCAAGAGTAATGATCCATTTGTGACCAGCCACTGGCGGCAGTGTTTTAATCCCATTTTTTGCTGTTTCCTCTCCAACACAACATAGCAAAAGCAAAATTGGGGGAGATTGCAAATAAATTCAAGCTGCTGCTGCTGCTATTCTGCCAGGGTTTCTGGATTACTCATTGACTGCCCCTCCTATCCTCAGTGGGCAGGATTATTTCTGAGAGAAAATGACGCTGAAAAAGTCAGCAGAAAGAGTATGTTTTGCGGTAGGAAATTATATATATGGGTAAAGCAGTAATTTAAAATGCATAGGAATAGCAAATAAGTGGTGGTAACAATATGAGAGGAATGAAACTACATGCATATGTTGTTTACTGTCGAGAATTAATATACTGTAGGCTAGCCTAAAATTTCTAGGCTAAAAAGGTCATTTTATTAGTGCATAAAAGGCTGGTAATTCTAGAAATAAAATGACATTGAAAAAGAGTTCTTGAACAACAAGGTAGTCCATAATTGTCATGGAAAGTACTCTTGAAAGTACACTATATCGATCATCAGGAATATAGTGAACCTGTTTACAGATTGGCATGCAATTTGAACATTTTTAACCAATTTTTGGCTACCTTACCGTATTTACCCTAACAGAGCAATACCTCTGCCCTCCACCGATTCAAAATCCTGTTTTGGAAGTGTGTGAAGGGATTTTGAAATTAGCAGAAGAATTTCAGAAACTTTCGTCCCAGTTAGCAAAAATCGAGATATTAAGTTCAGCATTGTGCCCGTTTCAAATTGTGTTAAGTCGTCCATACTTCAAATTGACTAAAATTGACCAAAAATGGTCCTTTAAAGATGGGGCGGTTTTTTTGACTAACCCATATTAGGAATCCAGAGTAAACATCCCGCTAAGATGAGTCTCCTAGAAAAGCTCCCATGTCAGAACCTCTTCCAGGTGTTTGCAATAATTGACATGGCTATTAATAATGAAAAATTGGATCGAATTTTTTTTAGTGGGGTTGCTACCTACTTCCTCTATTGTATTGTTATACAACCACTTACAGTCAACCCACGATTTAACGTCACCCCTGGGGACCGGCCTTAGGGTGACGTTAAATCGCGGGATTTAGGTCAAAAGGTCTGTAGGGTGACGTTAAATCGAGGGTTTGTTGGACTAGAACATTTAATCAAACGAACATTTTATTAGTGTGCCAGCATAACATAACAACCGAATTCCACAATCAAAATTTAATGGTTAGACGAAAAGTAACTGGTTATTCGAGTTTGAACTTGCTTTTTTTCTGCCCACTTCATAGAGATAGTCATCCAGAGCATCGCTGTGAAGGAGAATTGAATGATCGGCAGAGCTTTCTTCCAGATATTGACGAACAAATTGTAAATGGCGCTGAGCTTCTTGGCGACTGATTGGAGATTGCTCCCCTCCACTGATTGCTCCCCTCCACGCAGTGGTGTTCGGAGGAAAAAACATTATTTTGATGTTATTCAGCTTGACGTTTTTCGGATGGGCGCTGCAATTGTCTAGATAGAGCAGAATTTTTCGTTTGTCCTTTTTGAGTTTTCGGTCCCACTTCTTCAACTGTTCTTTTTAAAAATTAATGCTAAAGAGCAGTCAAAAATTATTTTATCTGAAGCAAATCATCTACCCGTCATCCATGATTTTCGATTCACTTCGTAATCCACTGGCACCTTTTCGTTTTTAAAGCAGCGTGGCTTAGCTGATTTTCCAATTACCAACAGCGGAAGTCGTAGGAAATTGAACTTGATCAGTGCTCCCATTCTCAAGCAAATAGAAAATTTCGTCTACAGGTCCAGAGAAAGCAATGTGCCCCTGTCCAGCCTTGATCTTGGGAAGTATTATCAAGCGAATGCATCTGTGCCAAATGACGACAATCAATGCTATACTGCCGGTCTGCACATGAACAAAAACATTACAGATCCGGAATTCAGAATTTCTTGTGTGGACAACTCCAAAACTCCATGAAATGCAGCATCGATTTTCTTCAGTTCAAATGGACTCGACATATGGTCTTAATAAAAAGTGTACAAGGGAAGTTTACAAGGAAAACCGAAGTTCTCTAAATATTTTGAATTACTCCAAGGTCAGTGCTTGTTTTGTAATTTTCTCACGTTAGATTCAATAGCTTAGGCGTGGCCAAACTTTTATTGCTGCACTTGACCAGTGGGGATCAAGAAGTCACCGTGCAAGCATTCTGTCATGCTTATGAAGACCTTGGAAATTCTGGCTTATTTGAGAGATGCAACAGCTGAACCACTTTCACAGAAAAAGAAAAGAGGCCGTCCATCTAACTGAAACTGTATTTTATGTTGTAAAACTTTTTTTGTGAACCGATTTAGGAATAAAGATGGCTTCTTTAGTAAATTTTCACCTTATCCTTGTAAATGCAATGAAATACAAATAAATAGGTAAAGTTCGTGGACATATTAGTTTCTTGAATACCAAATCAAAAAAGCGAGTTTCGAATGGTTGTAACAACGCTCAGCAACATTTTTATGAAAAATTCACATGCGTAAAATGCTCGGAACACCAAGAATCCACACAAGAATGAGAAAATTTGAGTACGGAACAGTGAATCAGCCCTATACCCATTGAAGAAAAATTTGCGGGCAGAAAAAAAGTAATTAGCGGGATTTCTAATTTGCGGGCAGAAAAAAAGATTTAGCGGGCAAAAAAAAGTACCTTCCGATGGAAAATACTAACCGCTCTATTGGAATAAATCCGTTTTTGTGAAACGATCCTTTTCGCTCAATTGAATTGGCCACTAATGTTAATCCCTAAAGAAATGTTTTGCAAAATCTTTCGCTAAAGAAACTTAAGAATGCGAGCTCAGGACAAGAGTTTACTAGTAAAGGATACTAGATGGATATGGCTTCTTATCATATCTATATACCATATGACCCAAGAATTTGCGACCCTTTGTTTTGTTTGTAACTTTTTATAGACGCCTAATTTTTTAGCAATATTTTTTTGTTTGAAACTGAGATTTTAAGAAAATAAATGACGCTAACATTGTTTACAAGGGACTACAGGCGCCTATCGGCGCCTCTATAGTATTTTGAAATTTCAATGAGGGGCTATGACTTCATTCATAAAAACAGGTATATCCCCTATTAGAACTCATTTTTTCGCCTGTTCTTTTTTTAACGAAAGCTGACATTCTGGGGAACACGGTGGTATTAGCGACAAAAGTCATTTCGCTATCTACGACCCGTTCTGGCCTTCGAAGTAAAAAAGCGTTACTCACACACCCACCCACACATGCCAAATACTATATAAGATATATATAATTGAACCATGACAAAAAACACTCGAAAAAATTAACAAGTTTTCTGAGAAAATTTAAACTTTACTAAACATTCGCGTGCGATTGATCCAATGTTATGCAAATTTAGCGTCATTTGGTTTCCTAAAATCTCAGCTTTCAAACAAATAAAATATCGCCTAGAAAAAGTTACAAACAAAACAAAGGGTCGCAAATTCTTGGGTCATATGGTAAAACATATCGCTGGATTTGAACGATCGAATAAAAAAAGACTCGAAGTGGATAACTTGATTAAACCTATTTTGCAGGACCATTCCACTCATGCAATACAATGACAGTGTTGTGGGAAGTAGTGTCTACCATCACCAAATGCCCTACCTCAACAGCAGTCAGAGGGGCAGTCGTAGGTGGAGAATGAGTGGTGCAGATGGACTTAGTGGTGCTAACTGGTAAATATTTGACATTTGTTAAATAATGACCACAACTGGGGAAATATTTGCAGGTGCTGCCGGCGCTTCTCGCCATCCAAAATAGACAGATGCTCACGTTCCGGTTTCCCCCTTCTCTTCATTGGGTTCAACTGCCTATACTGGAGTGTGATGTCCGTGCTCTCCTCCTGGAACACCAACCAGCAGGACTTTGTCGCCTTTACCTGAGCACACTCCATATCTGCTCACAAATATATTTCTCACATTTCTAGGTGTTTACTGCTAACTTTCTGAATGCTTGTAAACGGGTAAATGGAATTTCAGCTTAGTCTTCAGATTATATATTGGTGACATAAAAGTGGCTTCTAACAGGACCCCAAGACGGCCGCCGGAAAAAAAGCCCTTAAAAATGGCTTTTTATACACTTTTTGACGACGCTTTCAGCTTATTTTTAAATTGTTAGTGAGTATCTTCATTACGAAATAGGTATTTGCAAAATAAAGGAACGTGCCCACGCTGTTACAGGTGGTGCCCGCACGGCCTTTCAAAATGGGCAGTAGGTGAGATTTTTCCACATTTTTCTAGTCAGATTCCAAGAGTTTTTCGGTTTACCGCAAAATTTATTTGAATTGTTCAGAAGTCACCCACTGCCCAGTTTTGACTGAAGGCAGTGGCCCGAAAATTCAAAACATTTCCTAATAATTGAACTTCTGTACGGATTTTTGAACTTGAAAAAAACTAAACCTAAAATTAAATGCTAGGTCTTGCTTTGTTGGAAACCCAGTTGAAAAATTCGTACAGAAGTTTAATGATTGGGAAAACTTTTTGAATTCCCGGGCACCACCTGTATTAGCGTGAGCACGCCCCTTTAAAAAACAACGGTTTTCAAAATAGGGGATTTTAAAAGTCATGATATGATTTGGTTTGCGAAATAGTTGCCACGAAAAACTTAAAGCTTGAGTATTTCAGAGTTTTAATTTTAACTTTTTACAATTTTTTAGTATCGCACAGCCTAGAATCCCAGCTTACCAACAACATATCAATTTACTAAATGAAGTTTTAAAAAGTTGGAGGAAAAGTTCTTCAAATGGACCGAATTTTCGAAAAAATTCACTCTATTCAAAGACTTTTTACTCCAAATTTTTGAGATTTTACTTGGTAAATTGATAACTTGTTGGAAAGCTGACATTCTGAGCTACATGATATTAAAAAAGTTTTTAAAAAATTAACGAAAACTGCGCCAAAACAGCTTGCGGTTTTGTCATCCTGCAACTGCGCCTAAAGTAGCGCCAAAATTTTAGGCTTAGGTTACTTTTTTAAATTTTGGCCAAAAACTCATAATAGTTCGCTAAAATCAAAGTTGAATCAAAAAGCATGCAACCTTACTTATTTAATCGACCACCAAAAACCAACTTCATATAGCTGTTTATAGTAGAATGAACCGCTTATTTTGAATAACCCTATTTGAAAAGCCGATATATTTTAAAAAGTGTCTATTTTTCAAAGCGCTTTTTGTAATAAACTATCTGAAAAGTATCCTATCTATTTTGCAAACCCCTTTTTGTTGCAAACCCCAATGACGATACCTCCAAATTTTTAGGAATGATTTCTCTCCGCTTTTTGAGCTGGTCCTAGGTAAATTTAGCTATAAGTTAAAAGTAAATTTAGCTATAAGCGCCGCCAAAAAGTCGGTAACAAGACTTTTTGTCCCGCGACAAAAACGGGCAACGCCAGATTGCGCAAATTCAAATTGCGCACAATTCAAATTGCGCACATACTTTTCTTGATTTAGCTCAGGGTCGGATTTCAAAATTTTGAAAATGAGGACATTTGCTAAAAAATAAAACATTTTCGGGTATTTTGGCAAAAATGCTATTTTTTCCAGCGCTTATTGCGCTTTTAAAGCTGAAAAATAAGATTTTGACCTAAAATTCTGAAAAATAATAAGATTTCGATTCCCAAAATAAGGAAAAATCTTATTAATAAGGACAGATCCGAGCCCTGATTTAGCTGCATTTTTTCCTCATTTTCCTCATTTTATCCCTCCAATCATTCTCTGGTCATTATTCTTGTATGTTTACAGCTCCTATGCCTCTTCTTTTAAATATGGAAAGAAATTTGAATTGTGCGCAATTTGCTGGTGTGCGATTTGAAGTGTGCGCAGTTGCGTACGCGCAATTTGAATTTGCGCAATCTGGAGCTGTCTACAAAAAACAATTTTTATCCGGAAATTTCCGGTTGTCATTGGAGTTGACCAAAATGTGACCCAAGACCCTGTCTTGTTTATGTTACTTATATGTTCTCTGCAGGAGCTAATACTCCATTCTTAATTTGCACATAATGCTGTTGATTGCCTGGGAGTGTCACTTTGTGTTCCTTCAGATAATTACATTAGTGACTCTTATTGTATAAAACAAATTTTAAATGCGTTTCCTCAAGATGATGAACAATAAAAAAACGTTTCTCACGGGTGGAAGAAAAGTCCTTGGACAACTTCTGAGCTCATTTTTAGTAATAATATTAAAATCGCAAAAGTAATTCAAACATATGATTTTGTAGCCCTTTTCTTCTTCTTCCAAATGGTACATGAAGTTCATTCGGAATACACTATGATAGTCAATATTCGGCCCTAAACAACTGTGAGGTCATTTTGAAAAGTTGAAAATGCCCGACAACAGCGCTTTTCATTTTTTTCTTCCACCCGTTACGATATTTGCGTTTTTTTCAAAAGAATATTCACCATACATTAAATAATAGATAAGCCCACAAAAAACGATTAGATTTTACGCAAGAAGACGCTCTACCCACTTGTCAATAAAAAGAGGTTTTACAAGGCTCTCAAATAAATTTAATATCCATCCCAGTGTTTATTGATGATAACAAGTGACATTCCATACGCACCACCATTACCCTTTTACCAGAAACCCTTAAAGATGAATTAAAGTCTATTTTAAGAAGGTGTAAATGCACAAAACGAGAAGATGCTTAGAATGAACGCAATTTGCTAATTTCGAAAGAAGGTAAAAAAGCTTGGTCAAATAGTTTAACTGAACTCTCTGCGCTATTTAGGAACTGATAATTACGAACTATTTCATAGACGCGAAACATGGGTGATTGCCTTAAAATTCCGACACGAGAGTTAAATGAAAAAACCCCGTTTATTGAACAATTACACTAATATGGCAAGCACAAAACAAATAGCCAGATTGGTATGTGAATAATAAAATTTTCTCATTCATCTCCGTTGCTTTGTTCCTGTGTACGATACTTCTCGTAGGCAGTTTCATCCATCAGATGCTGTAACTCCTTAACGTCCGTCAATTCAAGTTTGTACAACCATCCTAAAAAGTTTGAATTAGAATTACAGGGTGTTTCAAGAAATTCTTTTAATATAACATTTAAATATAACATTTAATATAACATAACTTTTTTCTAGGGCGAATTTTAAAATTCTGTAAACACAGATCGACTCAGTTTTTGATAACAATTTTTTTGCATATAATGTGAAAAACACGATTTTCGCTTGGTCCCCACTGTGTTTTCAGTCCTGGTCATGGGATGCATCGGGATGACCAGTGCCCAAACCACAGGGGGACCAAGCGAAAATCGTGTTTTTCACATTATATGCAAAAAAAATTGTTATCAAAAACTGAGTCGATCTGTGTTTACAGAATTTTAAAATTCGCCCTAAAAAAAAGTTATGGCCGTTTAAAAGTGTTAGAATTTCTTGAAACACCCTGTATGTAAATGTATGCAGAGCATGCCAAAGAATGCGATAATTAATTGTTAAAATTGCAGCTTTCGTTTAATCCTTACGAAACTTAATTATTGTTCGATGTAATCATAATCTTTTTTAAAGAAATTATGCTACATTATATACATCACAAAAAAAATTAAAAAAGAAAGCGTTTTTTGGATTGCCTTGAAGTCGGACAAAAGTTTTTAAGTCCAGACTGATATCAGGTACAGTAAAAGTTTCAAAACAGACCTTTGTCATAAGTAGATTTGTTGATCAAATGCGGCTTCGTCTCGACTTCGGAATTGGTCTCAGTCACCACACCACTTACAGGCGAATAGACATCTTAAATATAAAAATTTGCCATAAAGATTAAGAGATACAGTTTATAAAGCACTTTTGACGAGGCCCTAGGTGGTTTAAAGGACCATGCTCACAGTGATCTGGTGGTCCACCTTGATTTTTCAACTTGGTTTCTAACAAAACAAGGCCTAGAATTTAATTTTAGGTGTAGTTTTGCTAGAAACCAAGTTAAAAATTCCGAACAGAAGATCAATGATTAGAAAATTTTTTTGAATAGGCGGGGGACTACCGCGAGCATGATACTTTAAGTAAACTTTAAGTAAAGAAGGTCATGGAAACCGATTATTGCAAACACAAACATTTTCAAACAAGAAAATTATTTACCGTATTCTAGGGCACTCTCTGGTAGAGGGGTAAAGGAGGATTTAAAATTAGAGGGGCCCTCTCTGATAGGAGAGTGTCCCTCTATTAGGGGGGTTCATAATTGGAAGGGCACCCCTAATCATTTTATCTAGATTTTTCTTAAGGTTTATTTTTAACAAACTTGAGTTTTATACAATTTTCGAAAGCTTTATGAATATTAAAGCGCCATATATTTGCTGGAAGTCTCTTTTCATGGACAATATCCGCCAGGTTTAGGAGTATTAGAAAATTTATGGTAAAAAGAGATTACCTAAGGTGGTAATCGAAAAGTAGCTCTGATTGCCATTTACTTGTAGTGGATCTTTGCTTTGCCAAAGATCAACAAGTCTTTCAAGTCGTGCAAGATTACTAATGCCACAGATGTTAGCAAAGACAGTGCTATTGATTGCTTCAAAGAGTACGGGCCAATGCAGGGTTTTTGAGCTAAGCTTCCATCAGTAAGGGATAAGAAAAAAGTAGCTCAGCTATTAAATGATATTGAATTGGCCCGGAGAACGAATAAGAGCGATGACTAGCTAGAGTATTAAAACGATTGTATCGAGTTTTCTTAGCAATATATTATGCATGTTTTAGCTGATTCATTCGCGGTTATTTATTATCGCTATTTATTAACCTAAACTACAACTAAATCTTGTTAACCAGCAATTGTTGGTTATATCTTATTATTGTTATATCTCACAATAATACTTATTATTGTTATATCTTATTGTTATATCTCGAAAAGCTCAAAATTTAAAGATATTCAAAGTGGCCGAACCTGAAGCTGCCTTCACACTCTCGATTGCTCCGGCTGTATCTCCTTGTTTAAGCTTCTGACCAACCTCAGGCAATTCTACATAGACAACATCTCCCAACGCTTCCTTAAAAATTGTCATATTCAGCATAGAAAAATGGTAAACTGAAGTTCTTTTACAAAAAAGAGTTTCAGGAGAATTAAGGAAAAGTTTTCCGAATAAGAGTCTCTTCAACAGTCTTTTCTTCTTCCTATTTTTAAGTTCAGTAAAAACTACGGAAAAACAAAGATTAATCCTAAGAGAACTCAATATTACTAAGCTTTCGAAAGCAAAAGCTTACCTGTGCAAAAGAACTTATGCCAACTGTCCCGATTTTCTCCTTCACCAAGACCCATTCATGCTTTTTCGTGTACAATCGATCTAAAAGACAAAAAATGTAGAATAAAGTCAATGTGAAATTTAATAGCCACCTGAAGCAAGAGAAATTCGGCTTGATGAAAAGTTTCTAAGGTTCGAACATCTAACCAGAGAAAGCCGTCCAAGAAGTCTACTTGTAGCTGGCAAAAATGTAGTAATCATAGCTGATTGCATATGCCTGGAATGGTAACTTTCAGTGACATTATGACATAAACAAATCAATTCCCAATTAAAAAGGTATTATTGATTAAATTGCACGAAGGAAGACAAACGCGATTTCTTTGCTTCCTTTCTCTTCAACACGGAGAAAAGATAACAAATAGCATTTGAAGAAAATTTCAACTGGTAGCACATCGTGATCATCTGCAGAGACAAAAAAAACTAGAAACACAATCAATGAGAGGAATGAACGAATAACTTTATTTGCACAACAGAATTCACATAAGCCATTGAATTTAATTGAACGAAAATATCTTCCTTGGACACGAGTAAGTTTACTGTGCCGTTTTTTTCAAGCAATATTGCTCAGTGCTGAAATAATATATTGAATAGATGAATGTATCGAAATTAGCTTACGCCATCTTGGGATCCTCTTCCTCGAAGAGCTTGAATTCCATACGCTCTTTCATCATTTCTTCCTTGCTCTTATTTAGGCTCTTGTACGTCATCGGGAAATCACGAATTCCAAAGCGCTCATGAGCCATCATTTCCGGATAGGTAAGATCGCTGAATTCACCAAGGCGATCACTGATTTCACGCACTTGGTTGCTGAATTGACCCAAACTAGGAGATGCCACTTTCTTGATCCCGTTTCTGCTAGTATTTTCCATCAGCAAGAATATTTGCGCAGCCAATTCTTCAAATTTCTGAAAAAGAACACTAAATGTGGAATCAAAAATTCTGCCTAATAGTAGAGCCAGTGAAAAACGTGACCAAGATTAAATTGTGCAAAAATCACGATCAAAATACTAGAATTATTTCGGACCTAGATTCTAGGCTAATTTCACTATTTCAGTCAAATATCTAAACAAGATACAGCCTAAAAATTTGTTTTCTAACTAGGTCCGAGGACTTTTTTGACCCAATTTTGATGTTCTTTATGGATGTAACTGAAATGTAGCGACTAATTAATTATTTTCAGCGACTAATTCGACTAATTCAAATTTGCCTTTTAATTAGAAAATTTAGCGACTTATTATTGAAATCTAGCGACTAGGACTAATTTTGAAAAAAACTTATTTTTTTGGTCATTTTAGCATTCCTAGTGTTTCCTAAAGGACATTCGCGATCGCACAGCACAAAACAAAATATTACAGATGCAGCCACAAGCTAATAAGCGAGGATTGGCGTGCGAGTGGACAGTCGTGAAGCAGTGCTCGAGCAAAGAAGATGTCGATGATTGGATGCCTGAGCGTGGGAGATTTTGGATGAAGGTCCTACTAAGTTTTTTCTGAGTTTTTTGCTGTCCAACCTTTTGATGTTGCGTACAATGACCGAGTAATCACCACAAGAGAGAACGGAGAAAGTCAGTTCGTTGTTCACTTCATCATGGGACATACAAGTTCATGACGCTTAAGTATCCTATGTTGGTAAGCCTATTATTGTCGATTGAAAAAGATTTTTGCTGAAAGCTTTTTGAAGGCGTGTGGTTTCTATGACGCAGACAAAATATTCTTTCCTTCTCATCGCATGAAGACAAGTGGAGCTATGGAGAGTTTATGAGAACCATTTCAAGGAGTGATCAAGAATATTTGTACCAGCCAAGAATGTTAGGTGCAGACGGGGCTCCAGCTATAATAACTTGTAAGCAGTCTTTAAGTGGTTATTATTGTTCTGTAAAATTAACTTCAGCGTGTAACGAAGAACTTCCGTCTGCTAAAAGAGGAATGTGCTGGTTTCATGTTTCCCAACATTTTGATGGAGAGCTACCAAAATCCAAGATATATGTGAATGCATGACGTGACAATTCTGGCTCCAGCAACTTATTTTGAAGAATTTAACACAGGTTTATTCACCTTTTCATATCCGTCATCATGTATTCTATACTAATTTAGCCTCAAAAAATCTACTGGAACGAAAAGTGGTCTGCTGATCCTCGCACATTGGTGGCTCTGCTGAAATTCAATAAATCCTGTCTTAGTCGTGCAGAGTATCAAGGGTGGTTCTACTGCTTTGCTTCTTCAATCGGCATGTCTTCACTTCCAAAATTTCTTTTTGGAATTTCGTTGTTATTCCGTTGAAGGAGTCGGTAATAAACATGTAGCGAGTTCTTCGAAATTTAGTGTTATCATTTTGTTGTTTTATGCTCTGCGACCCCGATTTGCCAAGGACTCAAAGACCAAAAATCAATCAATCATATAGGCCACATAAAAAAGGTTGATGAGTCTACGAAAAACAATCCAAATCACTGAGAAAACAGTACACATTGGTAAAATAACTGTTCTCACTGCTGAGAGTATTAATATTTTGCAAAAATCCAGAACAAAATGCTAATGACCGAAAAATCAGTTTTTTCAAAATTAGTCGCTAGATTTCAGTAATTAGTCGCTAAATTTCTTAATTAAAAGGCAAATTTGAATTAGTCGCTAGAATTAATTAATTAGTCCCTAAATTTAATTATTTAGTCGCTACATTTCAATTTGATTCGTTCACTAATTCTGTTTGGAAAATCTGGTAAAAAATCATGGAAATATTTCCGATCTTGCCATTCGTTGCCATCAGCACCGCCGGTGTAACTATTTTCCTGTCAGATAAGGTACAGTTGCCATTTCTACTTCCCACATCTATTGCGGCCGCAAAATATGAAAGTTAAAAAAAGATTCATATAGGAAAAGCAATAATGCCAAAAAAATGCGTCTGAAATAATTTTGTCTTAGTGAGACATAAATAGTTCAAAATATTGGCATTATATTCTGTCCTTTTAAAAAACCATTAGTTCGTGGTTTCCGCTAATATTTATTGACGAAGATTAATTTGCAGATCGAAATCAAATTATGCAAATAGCTCGTGGGAAATTTTTCCTATGCAGTGTTTGGATGTGTCGGTCTCCTCGGCTCTTCTCCACGCAGCAGACTAGGGTTCAATATTGCTAAATTCTGAAAAACCTGTTATTTATATATACTTTTTTAGAATACGGTAATATTAAGGCACGTATTTCAACCCGAGAGAACTCCCGAAGGAAGTATTCAACGTCGGCCGCAAGAGAATCCGAACTTTCAGAAGTATGAGCGTGTGGATATCGAATACCTAAGACCGGCTGATCCAGTGAAGGTTATCTTATTATGTGATATTGAAGGTACTTGTGCGGATTTCTGTGATTGGTTACACATTTTTCATTTAGTTAAGTAGTTTAATTTAGGGTTTGGACTGCAGTTTGATGTCATGGAGGTTCCTGCTTCGCTCGCAAGGTGTGATTTAATACCGCGGAGAAAAGCCGTCTATGCCTCTCCATTTGATTTGGACTATTTTGCGAGGAAGAAAGAGGTACAAATCTTTAAACTTAGCATTTTGATAACTTTGTGCACTTAAAATTTTTAATATAATGATAAATTTAGTCGATGAAAGATGAATTGGAAAAAAGAGTGCGTATTCCCTATGAATCCTTGAAGCTAGGCCGAGTTCTGATGGCAAAAGTAGTGCCCCTATACGTTTCGATGGACATGCCTTGGACTGTTGACAAGCGAATTGTTTTGGCATCTTTGAAGGAGGCTGTATGTTTCCTGGCTATTTTTGTAACAAATAATTCCTACTTTTGATGCTTTTGAGGGTATTGAATTGGAAGCTAGTGCTCTTCACTTGACTAGTCAGCTGATTTCTGGGCCAAATTATATGATAGAAGCCACACTTATTCGTTTCTACATTGTGGTATGTACTTTTCCAAAATATAAAAACGTTATACCGTATTTCCTCTAATAGAGCCACTTCCCTCTGATTCAAAATCGTATTCTTGGCATTGCGTTTTTAACCCACTTTTTAAAGATTCATCTCAGGCAAGTTACCACCCGTTTTGCAGTCAGTAAGATGAGCTGCAGAATGGGTGGTAACTTGACTGAGAAAAGTAATTGAAAAGTGGGTTAAAAACGCAATGCCAAGAACACGATTTTGAATCAGAGGGGGGTGGCTCTATTAGAGGAAATACGGTATATGTAAAAATGGTCTGTTTTGCAGATTGGCAAGCAATACATTGTGCCCATGCTTGGCAGATTGACCCACGTTTCTCCAGATGATTCAAAAGAGGTAGTTTAAAAATTATGGATATATAAATGGTGTCACAACCTTTTTATTCAGAGCTTTTATCCCGTGCACTCCAAGCTTCCCACAGAAGAGCAACTTCAGAAATTTGGTTTGAAATTTGAAGATCCTGTCTACCTCAAAAAGCCAGTGGGGGAGGACTTTGATGCCGCTGAATATATGAAGAAAAATGGTTCGAAGTAGGAACCTTGTAAAATCTAGATCAAATTGTTCTCTTGCTGCCTGTTTAATAAAATTCTATATTTAATTCGGTAAGCGAATGGGATAGGTCGCCTGTGCGCTGGCCCACTTTTTCACGGCCCGCTCCGGGGATATTTTTTGGGCTTCGTCCCAGTCTGGATCTTAATTTTTTCAATGAGGCCGGGTAGGACCGTATAGTTAGTATAGCCAACTGTTGGTGCAATTTCGAATCTATTCAAAAAAGATAAAGCAAGAAAAATGTGGCTAACCTGATTATTAAACATCACTCGAATGTAATATCCTTACTTTTCAATGACTTCCCAACAGAAACAAAGAAAATTGATTCCGCAAATAAACTTTCTAACCGCGGCTCTTGATGAAAATTTTTCAAAATATAGGACATTCTCAAAAAATATAGATTTTGGCACCCAAATAAAGGACATTTCTTGAATCGCAGAACTTTGTTTGACAAGCGCTTTATCTCTACACCAAATCAAGCACAACTAGATGTTGTGTGCCGTATCCATTAATAAAAAGAAGCGAAGAACATCAATTCGGAGTTTGCAAAGGATAACTATGCTGGATTTACACAAATTTGAAATAATGCAGAAGCTTTTGTGTACTTTTATTTCCATTTATCACCTCCTTGAATTTATTTTTACAGCTTTCTATTTTCCATGAGCAGTTCGTAGACACCAGGGCAGTCGATATCAAAGTTTATTCGGACTTTTAGGAGTGCTTTGACTGTTTCAACCTTGAGAGAATTTCTGGCATCCGTCCACTGCGCCTTGCACAGAGAGAACACTGCTCCGCAAACGCGTTGGCTAGCTTGGAAAGCACGATGCTGATGAGTCGGTAGAGGCAGGGAAGTGATTCGTTGAGAGCAGCTTAGAAATCCTTTTTATATAATTTATGATTCGCATCGAAAATCTTCTGCCACTTGCTATCCGCTTGTTCCGCCTTGAGGGTTTCCTCCGCTTTTTGACGCATCATTCGATTCAGTTTGACGACTTCGTTGAAAACTCATCCTTGTCCGCGATTTCTGCCGCCACTTGCCTCGCCAGCTACACTACCTCAGTGGAGTCGATCTCCTTCCGCTTCAGCATGAGATATTGGTTGGCAGGAACTCTACGCGGAAGCATTTGTCGATGTAATCGTTGACCGTTGAGTAGAAGTCCTGGACAGAAAAATGTACAACTTATCCTAACTGAAAACAAACTTGGAAACTCATGCTCAAATTTACCTTTAATTTCCTGTCCAAGCGCCGAAGAGAGATTGCTGTCGCTGCTCCATAAAATCCCTCTTCCTAATAGCACTTGGCACGGAACTGCTTGGAATAAAGTTTTCAAGAAGCCTGAAAATGGAATCAATAACAAAATGATTCAATGCAAACAAAATTGGTGGTGTTGGCGGACTTCTCATTCTGCTTGTGCTTCAGCAAGTGCTGATGTTGTTTGATCATCGACGCCAGAGTGATATTTTGGTTACACGGAATGCAGAGCGCGTGTTAGTCGTCCTATCCCTTTCGGACCCTTTGAATTCCTTCGCAAAGTCGCCTTTGTACTCAGTCTTTTTCTTTGGATCAGTCATAGCAAAAACTGAAACAAAAAACAGATATGAAAACAAACAAAAGGCATAGAAAAGTGAAAGAAAAAAATTACAAGCTAAGTTTGAATGAAAAACTGTGCCACAGGCGAAAATTTCGAAATCTGAACAGTTTTTTACTAAAATTTGGCGCCAATTCAAAATAAAGGACAAATAAAGGACACTGAGCCAAATAGAGGACAAATCTTTATTTGAAGGACTTTCAAATTTCTAAAGATTTGGGGTCACAAATAAATGACAAATAAGCGTCTTGTTCTAAAGCCCGGCCCGGCTCTAAAGCCCGGCCCGAACGGAATTTTAAAGTGAGACAAAGTAAGTGAGACAAAGGGTCGAATCTTTACTGTTAGCCTATTGCACGGGTTGCTCCCGTCAGATCCAAAGAGCCGTTGATTCCACGGGTGGCTCCCGTGGGATTGAGTTATCCGTTGATGCTGTGGGTGCTACCTTCTAGATGGATCAGGATACCCTCCACGCGATTAAAGTACGATCCAAGTGATTGAGGTGGCTAAGTTAGGATCCAGACAGTTTAGCTTGGCGTTTAAGATGTTTTTCAGGCCGGAGTACCTTATATCGCCCCCTCGCAAAACGCCCCAAAATCATGTTTTTTGTGTGTTTTAACCACTGAAACATGCTTAAAACATGTTTTTAGGACTTATATATAAGGTAAGTGAGTGCGCGCATCTCTCACCCTTCAAGCCTCATCATTCAAGCCACCAAGCTTTCATAAAAAATCGACCAAAACCATGATAACCCTTGTTGGTCGAAGCTAAAATAAAGTAAGCGATGAAACATGCAGATAAGAGAGTGTCGGATTTCAGCTCGATTTGAACATAGTTTTGAATACTGGGGCCTACCGCATAAATAAACTCTGGTATGCATGCTTTTTCATGCATCCAGAGTCTCTTTAGAGTGATTTGTGTCTAAGGTATGTGGATGTGCGCATCTCAACCCCAAACCCCCTTTATGCATCCAGAGTCACTTTAGAGTGATTTGTGTCTAAGGTATGTGGGTGTGCGCATCTCAACCCCAAACCCTTTATGCATCCAGAGTCACTTTAGAGTGATTTGTGTCTAAGGTATGTGGTGTGCGCATCTCAACCCCAAACCCCTTTATGCATCCAGAGTCACTTTAGAGTGATTTGTGTCTAAGGTATGTGGTGTGCATCTCAACCCCAAACCCCTTTATGCATCCAGAGTCACTTTAGAGTGATTTGTGTCTAAGGTATGTGGGTGTGCGCATCTCAACCCCAAACCCCTTTATGCATCCAGAGTCACTTTAGAGTGATTTGTGTCTAAGGTATGTGGTGTGCGCATCTCAACCCAAACCCCTTTATGCATCCAGAGTCACTTTAGAGTGATTTGTGTCTAAGGTATGTGGGTGTGCGCATCTCAACCCCAAACCCCTTTATGCATCCAGAGTCACTTTAGAGTGATTTGTGTCTAAGGTATGTGGGTGTGCGCATCTCAACCCCAAACCCCCTTTATGCATCCAGAGTCACTTTAGAGTGATTTGTGTCTAAGGTATGTGGGTGTGCGCATCTCAACCCCAAACCCCTTTATGCATCCAGAGTCACTTTAGAGTGATTTGTGTCTAAGGTATGTGGGTGTGCGCATCTCAACCCCAAGCCTCCAAGCCCAAGATAGTGCACAATAATAATATCAAATCTCCTATATCCGATCGAAAAAAATTGTTGTATGGATATCGATTTTTTGTTATGTGTTTGAATAAATCCTTAATTTGTTGGTAAATAACTATAACATTCGAAAAAACTCAATTTAACGACAGTTAACTTGTTTTTTTGACTAAAGAACACTGATTTAACGACCCTGACAACGAACTTTTTCTGGCCCCAGTGTGTCGTTAAATCCAAATACTCGATTTACAACCATGGCCACCGAAAAACTCAACTCGATTCAACCCTGGCCCCACCACTCGATTCAACTGGCCCCACCACTCGATTCAACCCTGGCCCCACCACTCGATTCAACCCTGGCCCTACCACTCGATTCAACCCTGGCCCCACCACTCGATTCAATCCTGGCCCTACCACTCGATTCAACCCTGGCCCTACCACTCGATTCAATCCTGGCCCTACCACTCGATTCAACCCTGTCAGTAGATTTAAACCTTTATTAAACAATAGAACAGTCAGGCTCGATACAATAAATTCGGCTAATAATCCAGCTTCATCTTTTTCCAAAGAACCATCCAAGAATACAACAGTAATTGCGGTGTCTGTCTCTTGCTCAACGGTAGCTTCTATCTTTTTTGTTGACTTGATTGGCCATGGTACAAGAACCGGAGAACCAACGGCAATTCCAGAAGGCACTCCCAAAATTTGCTGCGCTTGATCCAGCACCGGCTCTTCGAAATATTTTTGGAATTTGGAATATCTCTTTGCACTCGCTGAAGCAACGTGCCCATCACCCGAACTGGCTCTTCGAAATTTCTTTGCAAGTGCTCTCTTACATGTAAAAACAAATCCAGACAGCAATTTTACATATTAAAAATATACTTCCTCCTGATTATTCTCAGAATTCTGCTGGGGCCAGGGTTGAATTGGCTGCTCAGGCAATAGTTGAACTTAGCCGCGGCTGGCTTTTTTTTAACGGAGGCGCTGCAGCCGCGGTCCGCCGCGACAGCGGCAGCGGTTTTTGCATTTAAATTTTTACTACAAATATTACTTTATCTTTACTTATTTGTTACAAAAATTTTTGTAAGGTAAGTAGTGAAATAGCAACAATAGCAGCTGTAATGGGGCTGAAATCGCAGCGGCGGCAACGATAATTTTGAAAATTCCACGGCAGTGGCGCCACTCGAAAGTATAGATTTTAGCCGCCGCGAGCGGCGCCGCTCACCCCCGGCGCCGCTCGCGCAAGTATGGTTACCACTCGGTGATTGCGCCCTTCAGATGTTACCCCCTTGGAAGATATCTGTCTGTCTTTATAAAATCTTCTGCCTTGCGTGTTTTGGGGTAGCTTATCAGCATCTTTTTCTAAATGGTGACGCTCTATTAGAAATGGTCTGTCTGTTTCTGTGAATACGGTATTTCCTTATTTCCTCAAATAAAAAAACCGACATGTCGGCTTATTTTTCAAACCCTCAAAAATCTGAAAAATTTGAGGTCGATCTCGATATTTTCGGGTACTCAACCAAAATTCAAAAAGTGGAATCGGTAGAGCTCATGGAGCTAAGACAACGCGAAAAACTATATATGTATGTATATATTTACTATATATATATGTATATATAGATATAGGTGCTCAAAGTAGGGGATGTCGGCTTATTAGAGGAAATACGGTAGTTAAATGGCTTTCTGAAATATAAAAAAAACATTTTTTTCGACAAGCTGATAGGTAGTAACGTATGCAAACAGAAAAAAACTTGTAAATTTGATAAATAGTTCACGTGGCTCTCAACAACTAGCCAGATGAACATTGCTTTTGCTGCTTCTTTTAATATATATATATTAAGCAGCAAGTCTAGTCAAGAGTGTTCTTTGAGACATGTATGTGTGTGTGCCAGGTTGTTTGACTAACTCACATGTTCATGTCTTGCTCTCAACAATTTTAGCTGGCTTTTTCCAATTAGCTCTTTTCTATCCAGATATTTATTTATCTGTAAGTGCGTGTACACAAATTGTAGTTCAATTTTGACAACATTCTCGGCATGTTATTACATTATGAATAAGGATTCAACTACAAGCTACACCAATGCAACAAATAGTGTGCAGAATGGAGCTGATAAAAGCGGTCCTGAAACACAGGCACTACTGCCTGTTCTTAAGCAAGTCTTTTAAATTTTTAAATAAAGTTTTTCAAAATCATTTTAATTTATAAACTTTAAAATAATTTGCATGAAACAGGTTTTGTGTAGGCTTTCGCAGATGGGTCCCAGCGGGATTCGGGATCGGGATTCCCGAAAGTTTCCATCAGAAAAAAACCGGGAATCCCGCGGGATTCGGGAAATTAAGGCAAAAAAATTTCAAAATTTCAAAAATTAAGAGTAGGCAGTTTTTTCGAGGATTTTATTTATACATTTTTTCAAAACAACTTGCAACAATTAAAAAATCAGTAAGTCGAGGCAAGACGAAACGCGAATAGTGTTCGGCAGACTTCAGGTTCTCAGTCGAATTTGTGCTGTTAAAGAGTGAACCAAAGGATCGGCTTTCCACAGAATTGAATGAAACGCAATTTTCGGCGATGTAGTTGATGACCCTCCTGAAATCACTGTAAGAGAAATTGAAGGAAAGAAAACTAACCTGAAGGTCTGACAAGAAAGTTGTTCATCACAGCTGCTTCTTGCGAATTGTCCTCTAGTTTGGCAAGCTTTGCTTCATACTGTGGGTGCTGCTTTGTGTGGACGATGAGCGACTTGACACTTCCATCAGAGACCTTGTACTTGCTCTTTTTTGCTCCAGCTGCTCGGCATACTTTGCAGATTCCCCAGCAAACGCCATCGACATCGGGTACATGACAATATTTCGCCGACAATTATTTTGCGGACCATTATTTCGCCGCGACAAAATTTCGCCGCCATTATTTATTTTTACTAATTTCATTGATTACATGCCAGACATTTTTCAAGTAAATCCAAAACAAAGTTTTATTGACTCAAGTTTCATAACAAAAAAATCATAGAAGCAAATAACAAAAAATGAGAGAAGCAAATAACAACAAAGAATTAAACATTCCTATTATTCTCCATCCAGATCCAAAATTTCTTCATCAGATGATTCCGGCTCGCCGGCTGGAATGTAAGGACCTTGAGCCATTCTCAAGTTGGAAGCGATCGCACCGAGATATTCGAAAGGAACGATGTTCTGCCAATTGTTCACTGCTCATTTTATTCGTTTAGCAAGGCGGTACTTCCTTCTCTTCTTTGGAGGATCACGACCAAGGGCCATTTCATTGTAGATGCCGTCAATTACTCTTTGGCACATAAATGAGGAGACCAAAAATGAACCGATGATTGCATAAAAAAATGATTACATAATAAAATCAGCCAGAAAAAAGGCGCTAATTATAAAAAAACGACACTTGAAATATCGCGGCGAAATAATGGTCCACGAAATAATGTCGCGCGAAATAATTGTCGGCGAAATATTGTCGGTACCGTCCTGCAGATTGCTCGTACAGATCGATCTTCCAGATGTTATGCATTATTTCGGCTGAAAAAAATGATATAATACAGAAAACCTACTCATGAATAACGGAAAAACGATGACAGTATTGAAACAGGATGAAAGATGAGCGCATGCGTCTAAAAAATTTTTTTTAATTGCATTTCTCGCGCCGAGACAAAGTGAATTTACAATTTTTTTAATTTCGGGATTATTTCGGGATTTTATACACAAGGGTCGGCGGGATGCGGGATTTTGAACTTTTTTCCGGCGGGATTCGGGATCGGGATTTGGAAAATTTTCGATTTTATACATTGGGTCGGCGGGATGCGGGATTTTGAACTTTTTTCCGGCGGGATTCGGGATCGGGATTTGGAAAATTTTCGGGATTCCCAAACCGGGATTCCCGTCCCGTACGAAAGCCTAGCTTTGTGTATCCAAGTCTTTTTTTGTTATTTTTAAGAAAGTTTGTTTGTTAAATAAATTAACGGGTGTCCCATAAGTCTTTTGCGGACTTTAAAGCTTTTTTTTTATTAACTATTTTTATTGTTTGTTTTCTAAATATGCTTAAGTTAAACATCCTAGCAAAATGAGAAGCGAAAACTAAAAAGTAATTAAAGTCTTGCAAAATTATTCTTCTTCTCTTTGTTCTTTTTTTGCAAAAGTACAAACATATGTTTGGTGAATAAAATAAGTTTACATATAATTCGAAATAGGAGCGAAAGGGCTACACATCTGTATATTTAGAAATTTTTTCTGAAATAAAAATTGTTATTAAAAATAAGCTTTAAAGTCCGCAAAAGACTTATGGGACACCCGTTATTTATCTATTCATTTTTTTGTTGAAAAAATTTTTCAGACTGTTTTTTACTTTTTTGTGCAACGTGTAGCTTTGATTCTCAGCTTGCTAAAAATATATAAAAAGATTCCACAATCATATAATGTTGTCCAACTTCTTTTAAAACTACAGTCGACGCTCGATTTAACACAATTGGGGGGACCGCCTAAAACATCAAAATCGAGTTCTATTTTTTAGTAATAGAGCAAAGTGACGCTCTATACAACATAACTCGATTTAACATAATGTTTTAGGCGGCCCCCTTCCCCAATCAAGATTCTTTTTAATTTTTAAAAATTTCATCTAGTCTGGCTTAAAAATGAGGAAAATTTTGAATAGAAAATAGAAAAAATGACGATTTTATAAAATCCCGGCAGCGCTGATGGCCTTTGATATGCCGCCGACACATCGCAACAGCTAGCCGACTTTCGTGACTCTAGAACTTTTCCACCAACTTACTGATCTACATTGTACAATATATCAATATGAATTTTAAATGAACGCAAAAAAATAATTCAAACAAGTTATTTTGACAAAGCTAGGTGGCACCGAGCCCATTTAACCTTTGGAACTGCCATATGAAGGAAGAGGCATATAGCTCGGTCAGAATGGAGTACGAGGTACCAGGCCGAGATACTAGGTTCTAAAATTCTGTGTTTTTTATCAGATGGCAGGAAACCTTATTTTATACAGTACTTCGAAAATTGGTAAAAAAAAGCTTTTCAAACAGTGAAAGGACAAAATCTGGGTAAGTTATGGCACCTGAAAGATCTCACGCCTCGACTTTTATAGTGACCGCCATGTTAAGTCAGTAAGTTGTAAGAAAGCTAAAATTCGAAGCTACACATTGCACGGAAATCTCGAAAAAGTCGCCTAAAATTTTTTAACAACTTTAAATAAAGATAAAAATTGTGCCACAATTTTTTTAAGTACTAATCAAATTCCTGCAACTAGGGTTGTCCAATTAGCCGGTCAATTGGAAAGAGACGAATTGACCAGTCAATTAGCTAAATGTCGGCCAATACTATATGCATTGGGGTACTTATGTACCTGGGGGCCCTTAAAAAGTTTCCTAAGTGATTTTTATAAGCTAAAAACGATGTTTTCCAACGTTTCCCTTTCTAAAAAGTTAGGTTTTCAAAAAAAATTGGTGACCACAGGTTGACCAATTGCTATGGTCCCCTAAAGTAAAATATCTTATATTAAGGTATTCTACCACGTTTTAATAACTGAAGCTGGGCAAAAAAAGTCTGAAATGCATGTATGATCAAGAATCTTGCTCGAATTATGTCTAAGGTAAGTGAGTGTGCGCATCTCTAATTCTCAAGCTCTTCTGTGCCCCGAAGGGGGCGCAGGGGCTTGAGAGGGGGGCTTAAATGCGCAGGGGGCTTAAACAACTTTTATCGTTTTAAGCATATAAAAATTAAAAAGTTTCCTAAGTGATTTTTATAAGCTAAAAACGATGTTAATAAGCTGAGAAAGCCCCCTGCGCCCCCTTCGGGGCGCAGGGGGCTTGAGCTTGGGGGCTTGGGGGCTTGGGGGCTTGGGGGCTGGAGTTGAGATGCGCACACCCACACTCCTTAGACACAAATCACTCGAAAGTGACTCTGGATGCATAAAGTGGGTTTGGGGTTGAGATGCGCACACCCACATACCTTAGACACAAATCACTCTAGTGACTCTGGATGCATGAAAAAGCATGCATACCAGAGTTTCTATATGCGGTAGGCCCCAGCTAACAAAACTATGTTCAAATTCCATGTTTCAAGGGTATTTGTTAATTGTTGTTAGAAATGCGGTTTTTGTCTTTTCTTTAACGTCTTTTCTTCAAGTAAAATTTTGGTCAAAAAATTTTTTTTGAAAAAATAAGCTTTTTATGTCGAAAAGTATCGCAAAACAACTTTTTTATCGTTTTAAGCATATAAAAAATTCTTAGAAGACGTTTGAACACTATTTTGAAATCAGTAAAAAAATCCACTCGCTAGGTAGATAGAAGTTTTTTTAATATAACACTTGAATTATGGCAACGGATTCATGCTTAGCATACCCAATTTGCTTACATAACGACTTTTTTATCTTAAATTCATCTAAAGACAACAATAATTGAAATTTGTCGTCATACTTACCCCCAGTTTCTTGCGTGCCAATCTTAAAATCGATAAACTCTGGCCGAAATAAACTTTTTTGTAAGATCTATTTTTTAACGATAGCCAAGATTCTGGGCTACAACGTAACGTTGAGCTTTTCTCAGCTTATTATTAAAAAACTTCGAAAATTTTGGATTTATTGAAAATAACATAACGGAATGACGGACAAACATAGCCCAAATACTATATAGAGATCAGTGCTGGGCATTTCAAAATTTTCGCTCCTGCTCCTACTCTTGGCTCCTGACTTTAAAATGTTCGCTCCTGCTCTTGCTCTTGGCTCCTGAATTTAAATTTTTTGCTCCTGCTCTTGGCTCCTGACTTTAAAATTTTCGCTCCTGCTCTTGCTCTTGGCTCTTTGTCTAAAATTTTTCGCTCCCGCTCTTGCTCTTGGCTCCTGAATTAAAATTTTTTGCTCCTGCTCTTGCTCTCGGCTCTTAGTTTCAAAATTTTTGCTCCTGCTCTTGGCTCTTAGTTTTAAAATTTTTTGGCTCGGAGCGGAGAATCTCGGAGCCAAGAGCGAAAAATCTCCCAGACTGAATAAAATCACTTAGGTAATTATCATATCTTATAATTTTTGATATTGACTCGTAAGAGACTTTTAATTTTTTTTTCAAAAGAACATTTATTTTTCAAAAGAACATCGTGAATTACAAAAAGTAGTATAAAAACGTAGCGTAAAATCCGAACTCGGATACGAACTCGAAGTACGTGAACAAGCCATAAAGTTCAAGATCATTCAATCAGTGTTGTTTATCAATTATAACTGACTTGATAATAAAAAGAATAAAAATCCGTAAAAAGTGTGTTTAAAATAACATCAAAAACTATTTTTTATGCTTAGAAAAAAATATTCGAAGCGCTCCGAGAACGGATTTTTTCGCTCTTGATCTTGGCTCTTAGTCTCGAAATTTTCGCTCCTGCTCTTGCTCTTGGCTCTTAGTTTCGAAATTTTCGCCCTGCCTTGCCTTGGCTCTTGTTTCTCAACGCCCCTGCCTGCTCTTGGCTCTTGTTTCGAAATTTTCGCCCTGCCTTGCCTTGGCTCTTAGTTTCGAATTTTCGCTTCTGCTCTTGCTCTTGGTATTTAGTTTGAAACTTTGCCCTGCCTTGCCTTGGCTCTTAGTTTCGAAATTTGCCCTGTCCTGCCTGCCTTGGCTCTTAGTTTCGAAATTTTCGCTCCTGCTCTTGCTCTTGACTCTTAGTTTCGAAATTTTCGCTCCTGCTCTTGCTCTTGGCTCTTAGTTTCGAAATTTTCGCTCCTGCTCCTGCTCTTGCTCTTGGTCTAGTTTCGAAATTTCGTCCTGCTCTTGTCTTGGCTCGGAGCGAGAATCTCGAGCCAAGAGCGAGAATAGCACAGCACTGATAGAGATGTCGAATAATCCAAAAAAAACATTGGTCAAACATCAATCCATCTGTTTTCTGTTTGATTTTCATTGGTTCTTGGTTGGTGAATATATGGTTATTGAATTAGCATACTAATTCCACCTAATTTTTCACAAACAAGAGACATTTTATGATTTTTAGTTGGCAGCATTGATTGCAATTTTACATGCGTAACTAGGCAAAGGTGTTTTCTCTTGTGTTTTTTGTTTGGTTTTTATTCAGTTTAATGATTTCCGTTTACTATTATATTTGTTTATTTAGTCTTTTTGTATAAATAAAAGGATAT
>JAMRYI010000236.1:0-213038 GCA_029231635.1 Ditylenchus weischeri
GCTTCTGTATTCTTTTCTCTATTTCTGTTTGTGTTTTTACTAGGCTGCTGATTCCTCCTACATTCACAACAATTGGTGCGTTGTTGAGTAAACTGGAGTAGGCATAATTTCTGTTCTGCAACCTCAACTTCACCACAATGTAAAAGTTGCAATAGAGGAGCAGCAGAAAAGGCAGGATTATGGTGAACAGTTTTCGCAACCAAAATCTCCAGCCTTGCTGTCCTGTTTTCCACACTGGCACTATTCTATCTTCACATTGCATAGGTAAGCAGACAAGTGCATTCTCCAGAAATGTGCTTGCTTTGAGCACAAATGCTAGCAACACTATCATAGCTATGACTAATGGTTTGTGCCTCACCATCCACACCAATACTCTCCTCTAAAATGCAGTTTTTTATTTCTTACGAAAACTATGAAATCACCTGCGAATACAGTGGTCCATAAGCTAAATACCTTTCTAGACTGGCTACCACCAGCAAAAAATTGGATACAGTTAAGGCGAAATGCTGGAAATAGTTGTGGTATAGTTAGTAAGCACAGTCGAATCTCGATTCAGCATACATCCGCTCAGTTACTTCTCGCCTAGGGTCCGACACTTGTTTAGCCTAATTTTTAAAGCAATTTGATAATTCTGATTAGTCAGTTTCGTCCCGAAAACTGCAAGAACTCCATTTCGGTCGTTTTTTTGAGAAAAATATAGTTTCGCCATTTAGGCCCGCAACTCTCAGATGAACATAAACTTTTTTCAAATTATAGGTGTACCGTATTTACTCTAATAGTAGCCCGGTGCAGTTACAATTAGAGTGGGCAGGCTACTATTTTTCAACCCTTGGTACCGAAAAATCCAAACAAAAATCAAAATCACAAACAATAATCAACAAACAAAATACCTCTATCGTGCCACCACGGTCCTCATTTCAAATTACAAAACAATAGCTGACGCTTTTCGACATGAATGCCTTCTCGTTGTGTATGTGGAGGTGCCCTTCGTGCTTTTTCAAGCATCTTTAGTGTGAGTCAGCGTCCTGGTTGATCTCTTTCACAAAACCGTAATGGTTGCTTTAACTCAATCAAATTTCTAGGCCACCAAACCCGAGTAAAGATTTTTATTTTCAAATAGCCCTAAACCAAAAGTCAACTGGTGTTAAATCAGGGATTGGCTTTGACGTTCAGACCGTCTTCCCATTAATCTGTCTCAAAAAGATACCATCCAAGATACCAAACATCAATTCCTCGCTCAATGGGAGAGCAGCATCACGCTCTCAAAAGAAAGGTCAAAACATATCTTGAAAACTGAGTACAAACAATCACATTTTTATCCGAAAGAGAATTTCCTATAGTAACAAAATGGCAAATCTTCAGCTTTCGAATAAGATATTATGAGTAATTATAAGTAATAAAAATCAAAGAGCAAAATGAAAACAAGATCAAAATGATCCTCATTCTGTAAGCTATCCAACAACACCATCAGCGCACGGTTGAACAACTATCTCAAAGTTGGTGTGAAAATATTTATAGGTCATGGAATTGTGACTTAAAAAGATGCAATCACCTTTGAGAATTGAATAAAATTAATAAAGGTTGAGGCGATATGAAACTAAGTACATATAATTTTGAACTCTCAGGTTCAATTCCCAGTAGGTTCAAAATATTTGCAACTCGATGTGCTGGATATAATTTTTAGAAGCGACTAGCAAAATTGGAATCTTTGCTACTTTTCAAACTAAGCTGACGTATCAGAACAAAAAAGGGTCGGCCTCTATGGGAACCAACTTTCGGGGTGTATGTTAAATCGAGACTCGACTGTAGTTCTACAGTCAACAATACTACCTGTAAGGAATAAGTGTAACGCATATAGTTGGCCCACAGTTGAACCATTTCCTGATTGTGAAGTTTATAGGCGAAAAAGTGGAGCGACTCCATGAAAAGGTAGCACATCGACACTATTATGTCCGAACTGGCCAGAAAAACTGGATTGGCATAGTTCTGGCGCCTAAGCTTGCGAGAAGACAGAAACATAAAAGAGTACCACATTCTCCACTACGCTTAGCTACAATTAAAAGGGTGAGGGGAGGATGGTCCAGTTGAATAGCTTACCAAGGCAACTGTAGTGCCCGCAACTCCCACCACAACTAGGCGTAAATCATCAGCATACAAAGGTTGGAGGTGGTCAAGGCAGGAATTAGTGAATAGATGACTATCATTTACTTGGAATAGGTGCATCCAATATAATATGTTGATGTAATGGCACTTTTTATACTCTTTCAAGTCAGTTGACCACACAGTTTGAACGGTTGGAACAAAAGCATGGAAAATGGATTTAAGACCTAAAAACAGTCTTATATTTAACCGGACACCAATTACTAGATGTTCTGGCACTCAACTAGAAAAACACTTTGTGAAATTAAGGAAAAATGGCCGATATATATGTTAGTAATTAAGCAAGCACACGCCCACGACATATAAGAAATAAATTGTTAAAACATTTTAATATGCAACTTCAGGTAAGCAAAAAATACATTTGTGATTAGAGTTATCGAGCGCTCAAAATTTTCGAGTCAAGAGATTACCTCGAAAATTGTGAGCGCTAGACTCAAAAACCCAATATTCTTTTTGGTGCCATTATAGCAAAATGCAGCAGAATCTTGATTGTACGCCAAATATTAGGTTGTGTCATAAGTTCGAAGCGCAATGATTTCAGCATTTTATTCGAAAACAAATCCAACAGCATTCATCAAAAGCTAACCAACAAAATAATCTCCATCAAATTCCACTACTTTTTACCATTGTTCTTGCAAGCGAGCAATTCCTTGGACATAAAATCCGGCTGGCTTTGAAGAAAAGAAGTTGCTGATATCCTGCGAAATTTCTTCGACTGAACCATACTGCTTCCCTCGTAGAAAATGTTGAAGTGATCGAAAAAGATGGTAATCAGATGGAGCCAGATTGGGAGAATATGGCGGATGTGGCAAGACTTCCCATCCAAGATCGTCTAGTTTTTGCTTTGTCAACCGCGCGGTGTGAGACGGTCTTGGCAGCAGAGAGACCGTCGTCGAATAAAAACAACACCACGTGGCGAATATGAGCAGTATTCATCGAAATTATAAACACTAGAATCTTTAAAAATCATGAAGATGATGACTTAAGTCGTTTAGATATGCAAAACAGCCCAACTGAAAGAAAAACAACGTGTAGCAAACTTTAGGCTTGGCGCTTCGAACTTATGACACAACCTAATGTTTCATAGGTCTACTTTTGCAACATCCTCAATTTCACGGAATTATTTTGCGGACAGTAGGGGTGCCGTGAAATCGAGACTGAGATTAATTTAAAAAACATAAGTTTTTAATTCTTCATACCAAAATTGGATATCTATGTATTTTTTTTCTACTTATATTGGCCATGTGGCCGTTTGTGGCTATATTGCAAAAGCAAAGAGACAAGGTGGTGTGTACACTTGCAGTGAACAAGAGGTTGGCAAACATGCAACATACCAAATGACGTGAATACATACCTGCAAGGCGAGTCACAAAAAATTTGAAAATTTCCTTTTTTTCGTTTGCTAGCTAGTTTTGCCGTGAAGTTAAAAATGCAAAATATTAAAATCGGGCCTATAAACACATTTCTGTCCTTTTTATTTCCAAAATCGAAACAGTGCGATTTGAGTTTGATATGTTCACTTTCTGCTAGATTAACTGAACATTTTGATTAGCCGACAAACGTTAGTTAATTTTTGTATTATTATGTTTGGAAATTCATTCAAAAGTGCATATTCAGCAAGTTTTTGAAACATTTTATGAGTTGTGTATATAATGCTTGACAAAAACACCAACATTTTTTCATTCAAAATTTATGGAATGTTTTCATTGCGCTTTTTCGAATGGTCAGTTAAAGATCTTAGAATATTTGCATCCAGTTTTCGAGGCAACCAGGCAAGTGGATCGAAATTATTGTCCATCCGAAAACAATCGTTATTTTATTAGAGTACTGAAAATTAATTGCACGCAAATGTCTGCATGCAGACTTTATGCAAGAGAGCATAGACCACTTCATTAACCTTTTAAAATGGTTATTACACAGCAATTAGTGCGACCCCGGTATAGACAAAATTAATGAGCTCACTAGTCGATATTTGCTAGTTTGTGGTGTTTATTTAAAAGTCAAACATTTTCTTTACATGATTGTTCAGGTTGAAAAAGTCTATTTTTACAAATGATATTAGCACACAAGGGAATATGGGACGCAACCGACTCGCCAACCACTCCCAACTGGCCAAATTGGCCAACGCGAAAGCAGTTTAAAATTGCTCAACAAGATTTAAAAATGTGTATTGGTGGGTTTCGCAATGGCGAGGAGGACGAAAATGGAGAAAGACAAAGTTGTTTTTCGAATATCAGCATGACGGCAGAAGCCCCTTGTAACCTTCACTAACATACTCAGAACATCCTTTTAGACAGGTTAGTACTGATCTTTTGCTCATTTAGCAAACTGTGTTTTCTTTAGTTTCTCTCCTCCCATGAGCCTACCTACTAGCTATTTTTTATGATAAAACCATCAATTACTCGAGGTATAATTTCTACGATTTGTTGTAGTATTCTACTTCTTTCTACATAAAATTAACTAACTTTACTTACGACATAATTTTGTTTCTAACTTAGGCAATTGCTTGGGTAGGCCAGTGCATATTAGGACGGACTCAAGTGTGCGCCCCAAAGTGCAGAAACAGCAAAATGAATTAAAAAAAGACATTTATACAAAAGAAACGCCCACACACCGGATAGAAGTTAAACTGTTTTTTTTTAATTTTCTCGCCAAAGAAAAGTAGCAACAAAAATAACTTTATGGTTAAGAGAACGAGTTCTTTTTTTTTAACAAAATGGCAAAGATAGGGCTTTCAAATGAGCCATAGATCAGCCTTCCAGAGCAATAGAACAAAAATATCCAGTCGTTTAAAAGTTGGCCAACATAAAGGGCCACCTTGTATAAGCCGCAGTGGTGGAAAACGCCAAAATCTAGTTAAATTGCCCAAATATGTAATTAAAATAGAGTCTTCAGAAATTTGTTAAGTTTTTTGAACAGGCCTTTTTGCAATAATATAAAAAAGGGGATGAAAAACAAGAGAGTTAGACTGGAAACACCCAAAATTAGTAATGCATAAGGCTATGAATGCATTTTCGGCCATATGGAAAAATAGGAATGGTAGAATTGGATAGATTGTTACCAATGTTTTTGGTTGATTTTTCGTATTGTTTGTGAAAATAAAAGTTAGCAATGAAGTGCATAAGAGAAAAAGGTAGACAACACCCACAAAATACAATTTAATGAATATCTAAACTACTTTTATTAGTAAAATGTCTGTTAACCGACCGAATTTTAACCAGCCTAATTAAAAAGATAATTTTTACAATTGTCCAATAGTCATAAAAGTGCTTATTTCTACGATGGCTTAAATTCTCGACTAGGACTGTCGGACCGGTTAACCTTTATTGGTATTTTAGACCTAGAACCAACATTTTTACAGTTTTCGGTTGGACTGTGTGACAGCATATGGCTGGGAATACAAACCCTTCCAGCCATTCCAGCAATAATTCAGTACTGTGACGACCAAAACCGTGCAGGCACGGCCCAGCCCGGGTAAATAACTTGTCGGACCGGCCCGTCTTCCATATAGTCAACACTAGTTAACAAAATTTTTATAGTTGATGTTATTTTCAGGGAGCATCCATAAATTATGTCAGAATGACAGGGCTGGGGCCCATGCCAATCTTACGAAATCTAACAGGGGTGAGGGTGGAGGGTAAATGGCCTTTTCTGGCAGGAATGTCAGATTTCTCTGAAAATTTATGCTAATTGTCGAATTTGCCAATATTTTATCAAATTTGGTTTAAATTTTTTCAAATTTAGGCTAAATTTTTTCAAATTTGGCCTAAATGTTTTGTGTATCATTTTAAATTTTTTGCGCAATATTAAAATAATGTCAGAAGTTAGAAACTTACGATGCCTGCGAAAATTTGGTCAATTCTAAGAAAATTAATACTTTTAGACCATTCGAAAATTTAAATAGATTTGCATGCCTCAATACAAAAAAAATCTTGGAAAGTAATCTAACAGTGCCTTTTTCAAGTGCTTCATCCGAAATTTTCCGAAAAAATAGATAATTTCCGGAAAAATAGAAATGTAGTCAACATTTGTTAAAGAGTACTCGTTCTTTGATCAATATCTAATCCTAATTAAGCAAAGAACGTTATTGACACCAAAAAAGTACATGTACCAAAACAAAACTTACCGCAAAGTTATCGGTAACCTACCACAACCCGTATAACTTACCTAAAATTTTTAAGTTATAAAAGGGTGCCAACTATACAATTAACTGTGCCTGTACAATTAACTGTGGCTGTGCAGTTAACTGTGGCTGTACAGTTAACTGCAGAACTAAACCTCGATATTGTGGCCCCCGTTGAAAAAGTTTGAAGCTCCAATGCAGTGGCCCTCCAATTTAATGTTTTCTTAATCCTAGGTAATAAAACAAGCAGGCAGACAACCAACTAGGCACACAAACAGGTCTGCATGGCTCAATAGAAACAAATTTCTATTTTTCAAATACATACTGACGGAAAATTAGGACAGTTTTTCCAGGAAATTTTCGAAAATTTCTCGGAAAATTCTCCGAGAAATTTCCTATTTTACAACTGTACTTTTTATGCTCTTGGTATTTAAAAATATGCAATTAACATATTAAAAATGCTTCTGTTACGTTAAATTACCCTTTTAAGGTTCTAAAATCGAAAAAATAGTATACATAGTTAAGGTTGGGGTTAAAAATACGTATCAGAAAAATGTCAGATTTTATTAAGGGGGTGATGGTTTAAGCCCATTCTGACAAGGGGGTTGGGTCCCGAAAACGGCCTGTCGGTCTCACATAATTTATATGTATTCCCTCACAAATCTAAAACTTTCCGGGCTTTTCTGGCCCACCCCGTGGGGGGTTTTGAAACGGGCCGGCCCGTGCACATGCCTGGCCAAAACCTCTTTAAATTTCAAATTTGATTGTTTTTTAAAATCTAAATTGATAAAAAAAGCAATTTGAAAAGTCAAAATTTTATTTTAATGCTTCGAGCAATGATGACATTTAACAAAAATTTATCAAAAGTAACTAAGCTAGTATCTAGGGGATTTGCAACAGCAATAGGCAGTCAATAATAACTAAGGCTTTTTCCGTCCACATTAAATCGGTGAACACAAAGTGTGTTTTTCGCCGAATGAAATTGTAAAATTAAAACCATATATTTGCATGATAAAAAATATTTACTCGAATTAAAAAAACACCGAATTATATTATATACTTCTGAAGTTTGAAAATACTACAAAATAGATGAAAAATAGAAGCAAATTCAAAAAAGAATTACTTTTATTCTTAAACACTTCCTAATTTAATTGATATTTTTTGCAAAAAAGGTAGGTAAAAAGGAGAATTGGTATGGCCACTTGTATGCCCATTGTGTTTGTTTAGCCCTAAATGAGGGGCAACTCTAGATGGTGTGGAGCAGGAGATGGAGGCAATAGCTGCTTTACTATTACTCCGATTACCTCTTTCCGACTAATTGTTGATGTTTTTAACTATGTATATAGTTAACTGGCACATCAAGACACATGCATCAGTGCCATGTCAGCAGCAAGAACTTAACTCTAATAGAACGAATATATTTTCTTTTGAGATCAGTTTGTTGAGAGTCTCATTATTTTTTGCATCTGAAAAGTCCGTGGTTGACTATCTCGTTCTTCTATTTTTAATCACTATTTTTTCATTCAGTCTCTCTTCTCCTCATGACGCCTCAAGTCAAGTAATCGAAGAATCAAGCTGCTAAACCCGAGTGGTGGTCATTAAAGGTACTGTGACTGTCCTTCTATGTTTCGGTAAAAATCTTTTGGTTCAGTCTTTATCTCTTCTTCGTGGTGTATCAGAAGAAGTGACGAATAATCGGGCTGCTAAACCCGCTTGGTGGTCATCTATGCTACTGTAAAAGTTTCTTGTGCTTATGAAATATTTTAAATATTGGTTTACAAGGTAAATAATCTATAATTTTTCTGTACCACTTGACCTGTTTCGACTTGAAGGAGATTTCTTTCATCTGTCACTCCACACAAAGAAAAGGTTCTTGACACTGGGATCGTGACCATAGTGACCACAAAGAATACGAAAATACAAACGAATAAAAAACTGAAATTATTCTGAAAAATTACGCTGAAATTCAGAAAATCAGTAGAAATAAGTAGCCAGACTGAAAATCAGTAGCTTTCTCATAAATAAGTAGCGATGCGATCCCTGCTATAATGTGATTATTCACTGACTGTTCTTTTCTTCTTTTGCCCAGATGCCAATTTCTCCTCGGAAATTATTGATGTCAATTGTTACTTTGTCTCCTTACCCTTCTCCTATCAAAAATAGAAGAACACAAATAGGAAATTTTGAGATCTCACCGGCACGCAAAGGCCCTTGACAAGTCTTTGACAAAAAAAAATACCCAAGTTTTTCGGAGCACCATGTAGAAAGTTTTGTAAAAATCATAAAATAAAAGTAGATTTGTTAGACGAAAACAGCATAAAAAGAGAAAAATAGATTCTTTTATTTTCCAATATAAAGATGGTTATTTATATAATAGGTAGGAAGAATGCCTTCAAAACAAACCACCCCAGTATTATTATTTGAGTCCAGAAGGAAAACATGTGTGTGATAAATGAGTGTAGCCATATGAATTGGTTTTAGCCAGGGCATGTAATTACACCAAGGTAGTAGTAGGTCGGCAAAAAGACATAAATATTGTTGGTCTTCTTCCTCTTCTGATACTCGTCTTATTTTTGCCAATATTTTTTTATCTTTTCCTAGAAAATATCCATTAGCTAATTGTTACCCATCAGATGCTACTGGACTTTTTTAATTGTTGCGTTTATGACAAGGACCCAACTGGGGGGAGGAATTGTGGAATTGGGTGATATGGTTAAAAAAAAGGGGATTTTGTCCAAAATATCAATTTTTATAAATTTGCAAAGCTATGATAATGCAAAGCTAGGGTTGTGAAATTTACCGGTGAAAAAGGTTGTGCCGGTAATTTACTGATAAATTACCGATAGACCACCAAAATTCTCCAAATGTCAAAACCCCAGTTGAATTGTCTTTTTTGATTAAGCGATATATTTATTTGCCAGTCACCTGTAGGAAAACAAACATTAAAAATTATATCAGCACTACAAAAATGCCGAGTGAAAAAATTGATCGAACAAAAAATTAAACTTGCTAAAAAGGCGCAAATTCAAATTTTCGAAAATTTTTAATTTAACCAGTTTTTACCAGATTTTTGAATTTTTTAAATTTTAAACCAACATTTTTAAAAATAGTTTTACTCCAGGGGTTCGATCGCGAATTTCTGAAATAAAGGCATCTAGGTCAAAAATAAAGGCAACTTAAAGGAATTTTCACCAAAATAAAGGCAACTTAAGGGAACGTCCATAAATTATGTCACGCTGACAGGGGGGGTGGGGGGGTCCCAGCCCAATCTGACAAAATCTGACAGAGGGGGGTTGGGGGTAAATGGTCTTTTTTCTGACAGGAATGTCAGATTTCATAGAAAATTTTCTTGAATAGTTTTAATTAGTTTTGAAAATTTTGACCTAATTTTTTGTGTATTTGTTTATCTGTTTTGCACGTCATATAAAAAATAAATGTATTTATAGCAAAATAAGATTAAAACATATAGTCCATATTTTATTATGGCTCATATTTTAAGTTTTCCATTTCTAATTCTTGATATTTTTCTTGAAGGGCTCGCACTTGCCTCATTTCCTCAGCCAAATCTACTTCGTCTTTAATGACGGTTTCTTCAGGATCCTGGAAATCCATGAAATCCATTTCAAATTCTTGGCAAGCCTTTTCATGTGCATTTTTCCGTTTGACGCTAGACATATAAAGCCGACAATGCTTACACATCATTTTCTCGTACTTGTCTTTCATAGTTGGGTCAACACTGATCAAAGCAAATGGGTTCAGAAAAGCAGCTGCTGAGTGCGAGTCTGTCTGCCAAATCTCCAAATTCAGGTTTTTCATCACCCTTCAGCTACTCTTGGTCCTCTTGCGTCAAAAACACATGGGATAGGCGCAGGGAGAAATGATGGTAGGAAATTTGGAAGTTTTGCACATCGGTAACCTCCACAGCACCAGTCTTTTCCGCATTTTCGGATCTGCAGTGTGTAACGACTTTGGCGGACATGCTCTGAGCCATGGTCTTTTTCTGACTAATGGTCAGAAAACAATGTTCTCCAGGAAGAGATGGCAATTCCGCGGCATCTTTTTTGATGTACTGTGCAAAAACTTGGTGGCCATTGATTGTCTAGACGTATTTTCAAATATTCCAGGTTAAATTTTTATAATAAAAATTACCATTTCTGACCAAACGTCACAAAGTATTTCTGCCGCAGCTTTAAAGTTCTGCCTCTCTAATTCTCCATTAATGGTTTTGCCTAAAGAATCAAGGTGAGTCCCAAATGTGGCGACTGGTAGTACAACACCGGATAGATGCTTTGAAAGCGGTGCCATTCTTCTTTCCACTGGAATGATCCAGCAGTTAACTCCTCCTCCTCCGCCCCCCGTTCCTGCAGCCACACTTCCTCCTACTCCTGCCAGCAACTCTTTGATTGACGACAACATCACCATCGTAGATGCATTTTTTATGGGCTTACTGTGATAGTGCTAATATCTGCAGTCTACTTTATGAACCAATACCTGAAGCTCCGAAAGTTGGATATCCTTTCGGCCAATGAAATGGTCTCAAGCATAAAAAACAAGGCCTTAGAAAAAGAAGAGGCGAATGAGTGAGTCAAGACCAAGCTAACACATATTTACGAAAAAACTATTTTGTATGCTATTGAAATTTCAGTATGCAACTATAATATAAAAATACCTTTTGAACCGGTTAACCGGTTGAACCGGTTGAACTGGCAACCCGGTATATAATATATACAATGTAAAATTTGGAAGTCTAAAGTTGTGTCAGAAAACTGTCAGATTTTAATAAGGGGGTTCCGGCCCATTCTGACATCTTCTGACAGGGGGTGGGGTCGCCAAAACCGGGCTGTCAGTCTGACATAATTTATGGACGTTCCCTTAAAGGCATGTTGTCCCTATGCTTCAAACCCGACAAAAATCAACTTTATTGACGAACAACATATTTTTCTCCCCCCTTTCCTGCTTCCAACAACTGCCCAAGAAAGTAGTCATAACTTTCATAACATTCGTCAAAATGTGCCTTTATTTTCAAACAAAATTAAAGGCAAAATTTTCAAATTAAGGGCAATGCCTTTAATTAAGGCATCGGAACCCTGTTTTACTCGTATCTGCCGGCATTTTAATCAGTGGTAATTTTCCGGTAAATTACCGCAATAAGTTACCGTTTCACAGCCCTACTATAAGCTAAATAAAAAAAACAATGCCAAAAAATAATTTATTAGATTTATAATCAAATATATCCATCTACAAAAACTCAAATGGATTACTGTAAAGTGCAATTGGCCAGCCGAATGTTGTCTACAGCCAACCACTTGTTGTGTTTCCATTGAGTAGCCACAAAGAGCACCTGGAAATATGTGGGTATACAATGCTCAACCAGCCTCCAATACTCACCCTGTGTGTGGTCGCAGACACTTCCACTTTTTGGTCTCTCCTCCAAAAAGTGTTGGGCCTGATTATGGCTGGTGATTGATACACACAGTTGGCCAGGTGGTTCAAACACACTTGCAGCGAGATGGCATTGGAGCGTTGGTATAGGTCAAACAGCAACTGGACTGGATGGTCTACTTTGAAGCTGGAGGATTGCAGGATGTAGACCAGTGGGTCTTTGGTCTTAAAATGGTCATCCAGTCCACCAACAAAAGCAAACCCTTGAATTAAAGTGGTTGTTTATAGGTTGATAAATTTTGTAAAAATAATTCTTATCGCCACCACTCCAGCTTTGTTCCCAATGTTTTGTTTAAATTATAAAATCGAAGTACCTTTGCTAGCTTGAGGTATTCTCCTAGATATTTCAAGTCGTACATCTGGTCTAGCTAATTGCCACTTGCCGTACCTGAAAACCAACTGCCACCATTAGCAATAATCTCTCAATTGAGCAGCCAACCTAGCTAAGCCATTGTCATCCAGTGATGGTTGAGTATAGTGACACAAATTTCCGTGGTCAAATGAACAACCCAGAAGTTCACAAGCATCCAGTCTGTGGATGGCCAGTTTGGTGGGACTGGAATTTATACTGGTAACAGGCGCTTGGTCAGACCACTCTAACGGCTGAAGTTGCTTGAAAATTTTGGCTTGTTGTTTAAGGTGCCAGTAAGTGGTGGATCGGGGGACCAGAGGGTAGGGTCGGGCAAGGCTGGCTTGGTGGTACACTCGGGGCTAAAACTCATATATTGTGTTTTTCAATGAGTTCGGTGATTTTCAACCTTTTTGGCGGAATTTTCAAATTTTGCCATTAAAGACAGCGTGGCCAGATGTCCTGACTTATCAGGAATTTCCTGATTTTCGGATTCAAATCCTGATTTTTATTGTCAAAAAAAAATCAGGATATCAAGTATACGGCGAAATGTTTTCTTGCCTGATTTTGATTGATCTTTTTTTGTTCAAGATCCTGAACCCTGATTAAAGAATGACGTTTTTTCGGATTATTAATAAAAAAATCAATGAGCTTTTTTGCCGAAATTTGATTTTTTCGCATTGGTGTTTCCTATGTAGGGTTGTTAAGCGAAAAGCCAAAAAGTCAAAAAAAAAAATTCCCCTAAAATTGCGTTTTTATTCATGTTGACACAAATATTTTTTTGTAAAGTTTCATAGTAAAAGATAGCCTAGAATATAAGCTTTCCAATGATACCAAAATTGCGTAAGGGTCATATAAAAATCACGGTTATTTATATAAAAACATTTTCGGCCTGAAAAGCCGAATAATTTTTGGCTTTTCAGGCCGAAAATGTTTTTAAATAAATATTTGTGATTTTTGGCATAGGGGCGTTTGGCCCCCTTTGTGTCAAATGGCACAAAAGGGGCCAAGCGTCTTACGTAAGTCGTTTAGCCCCTTTTGTGCCACTTTTGAATTGCCGCCTTTTTATGATTTTTTTTTCACATTTTATTTTGTTCTCATTGTACAACTTTTTCTATCAGCTTTTGTCGTGTCAATATTTTCTCTTTTGCTTTTTTTAGATGAAAGAATTTGCATGGACTAACCAAGATGTGGTCAACAATCTACAGGCTTTCAAAGACAGCAAAGTGGAGCTTCCGGATGTGGTCAACAATCTACAGGCTTTCAAAGACAGCAAAGTGGAGCTTCCGGATGTGGTCCAATTCTTGAAGACTGAATACAACCGAAATGTGCCAAAGCGAACAATCTACAACCACCTGCCAGCAGAAGCCTCAAGTGATGCATTCCTCAAAGAAGAAGATGTCATGCAAGTTATTTTTTTGTTCCTTTCGTCTTTCACTTGTTATTTTTCGCTCTTTCCAAACAAAGCTCGTCAATGAAATGATGGCAGTCAAGCAAGGGGAAGTCTACCGTGTTTACAACGAGAAGAAAGCTGGAGTGTATGAATGCATCGACTGCAGACAGTAAGATTTTATCAAAATGTTCTCAAAACTAAAAATCCTTTTTAGTCAAAATGAAAATGAAAGACCAAAGCCGCTTCCGACTATGACTGAAACAAATGGTCATATCAAGCTCAACCGGGGGACTCATCACGCCAAATGCTTCGAATGAAATCTCAATGAATTGCTGGCAAGGAATGTGGATCGGTAAAATGGGAACGGATTCTCCAGTAGCACCCGTCCTTCTCTGCGACACAACAGGATGGATCGTCTATTCGCCAGCTTTCCAAAACACGGTAGAGATTTAAATTTGGTTTGATTCACTTATAATTGTTGGTTTTAGATCCAATTGAAACAAGACCCCGTCATTGCCAGTCTACTTCAGTCCGGGTTATTACCAAGCAATTCTGGGAGTCTACGAAAAATAACCATAATTTATCTCGCATGTTTGATTGTTCAAAAGAATTGTTAAATTTGTTAATTTCATTTGTATAAATTTATTGGGTTAAAATGTAGATTGTGTCAGTATTGATGGAGGAAGGAAATTTTGGAGAATCAGTCAACGGAGAATAACTGATGAACCTTGTTCATGCCAATTCTTTCATTTAAAAAAGAACCATAGCTAAGAAATAATATTGACTGGAGAAAAGTAAAGTAAAGCTGTTGTAATGAAAGAAAAAACAATATTGAAATTAAAGCAATAAAAAAGCGGCAATTTAAAAATGGCACAAAAGGGGCCAAACATCTATGCACCGTGATTTTTATATGACCCTTACGCAATTTTGGTGTCATTGGAAAGCTTATATTCTAGGGTATTTTTTACTGTAAGATTTTATAAAAAAAATTGATATCAACATAGATAAAAACGCAATTTTAGGCGAATTTTTTTTTGACATTTCGGCTTTTCGCTTAACAACCCTATTCCTATGGTTTAAAAAAATTTTAATTTTCGCCAGAACCAAACTTTGCATTTTATCAATATTTTACAAAATTGGACCTAGAGAATGCTAGAAATGATAAAATGTAAAATCTTGAATTTGAAACTTTTTACTTTTTCGTAGGGGAGACTAAAACGAAAAAATGAAATTTCGAAGAAAATTTTTTAACTGGTGTTAGAAAAGTTCGGAAACTTTTTTTGACCTCATTTTTATAATTGAAAATATCAATATAAAATAATTCTGTAAAATGGGTTTTGTAGCCCTGTTCCTCCTCTTCAAAACTGTATATCCACTTTTTATTTATAATACCATCTGCTAAGAAAGGGAAAGCAAAGGAAGGAAGGACACAAAATTAATTTATGCAGTGACTCATTTGTTGCTATCTTTGCTTTCTATCTTTGTTTGAACTGTTTATCTGCCTATCGATATTGAGGCCAGTCTGGAGGGTGAATGGTGCTTCCAGCAAGACGGGGCGCCATCTCATCGAGCAGTTGAGACTCAGAATTGGATTGCCAACAACTTTCCGAATTTCATCAAAGTCGATTCACATTGGGGCGACAATGCTGCCATCAAAGGTGACTGGGCACCCAACTCACCTGACTGGAATGTGATGGACTACTTTGTGTGGCCCTACCTGCAGTCAAAGGCCTGCTCGACGACCCACAACTCGATCCCGGCATTGAAGAGATCTTTGGTCAGAGAATGGGACGCAATCCCGCAAGTATTTATTCAAAATGCCATTGACAGTTTCCCTAAACGATTGTGCAAATGTATTGCTGCCAATGGCGGCCATTTTAATGAGTAAAATAAAAAGTGGATATACAGTTTTGAAGAGGAGGAACAGGGCTACAAAACCCATTTTACAGAATTATTTTATATTGATATTTTCAATTATAAAAATGAGGTCAAAAAAAGTTTCCGAACTTTTCTAACACCAGTTATTATAAAATAGACAAAAAAAATTTAGTATTAAATATGGAAACTTGAATCCTCACGGGGTTTCAAAAGTAGAATTTGTGTTCAGTAGAGAAATTTGCGCGAAATCAAAATATTTGAAAAATTAATGATTATTAATTGATTTTTTTTGGAGCTAATTTTGCTTAAGTTTGTGCGGTCTATTCCTGTCTTCGTGTCTGAGTTTATACTATAAAGTTTGCCTATTTTTCGGGCTTTCCAATAAGTCATCACTTGCTAGCAGAAGATATCAAATTCGGTGGTCACAAATGCTTTTATGGAAAAAGGATTTAAAGGGTCTATCCAGTCAAGTCCTAAATCTATCTTAAGCTTCCGTTTTTCTGATACAAGCCTTCAAAAAAAATCGTTAGCGTGATAGCCCATAAGTTTTTACAGTTGTATGTGAAATATCACTTTAATTTATGCGAATTTATTGAATTTTCATGCGGAGAGATAGTAAAAAGTCACATTTTGATACAGAAAAACGTGTCTTTTCAGCTTAAAATGACCATAACTACCGAAATCTCTAAAATTTTCAAAATCCCTCTGGTGATCTTGTACTAAAAATCGCGAGCTACATTTTGGTATATCGAATGTTCAGAAAAGTCTGTGGTTTTTGGATTTTTGTCTGTGGTAAAACTTTGATCAGTTTTTTGCATTCAGGTATATTTCTATGAAACTCAGAAGTCGTCATGCAAAAGTGGAAAGTCTTGAATTCTTTCCAAAGTCGAAGACTGCGAATGCAAGAGCGGCTGCAGCAGAAGCAAGAAGAGCTAAAGAAGAACAAAAGAAGTTGAAATCACTTCAAATGGAGGCTGCAAGAAAGGCTAGAATGGGTATGCTTTCCTCTTCTTTCCAGGCATTTGTTCAATTTACTCATGAGAATTATATACTTTAGCAAAGGAGAAAAAAAGCAGCGGAACAGATGAAACAGGATATGATGGCTCAACAGGAATCAGTCGTAGTGCGTTCAGCTCATATGAGAACAATTGCTGCCATGAGATGGTCAAAGAAGAGAACGAAAAAGACTGCAAAGGCAACGTCAGCCCGGGGTACTTTTTGCTGAGTATTAGAGTGAATCTAGAAAATTTGTTTTAGTTGAAGGTTCAAGAGCTCTGTGTTCAGACAGACAAAAATCACTTCGGAGAGCAGTGAGCGTACAAGTAGACTTAACAAGCGAACCAATGGCAAATCTCCAGCGGGAAAAAGATCTACTTCTCAATCGATTGGTTGAGCCGAAATCAATAAAATCGGTCAGTTTTTGCTATATTTCTTCATTGTATTGACTTTGGACTATTCAGACTCCTCGAAAGCCATTGCACAAGCTTGGTAGAGTTGCATCACTGCCGAAGATTAGTCAAATCGTCTCTCTTTTCCAAATTGGGAACACGCAAATGCCTTCGTACGATGAATTCCAAAGCGTTATAAAACAAGTTCAAAGTAGGCTGGGCATTATTTCGCCTCTGAAGCCTGCTGATTCAAGAAAGCAAATGAACCCAATGGAAGACCTTCTTTTTTGTGCTGCGACTCTGAGCTGGAGGCAAAGGTGTGCAATGAAGGCAGAGTTAATCAAGGTCAAATTGTTACTTGTTTGTATGAAGCATATAATAATCATGTGCTGTTATTTTAGCTTGGAATGGACATATTCGCCCCCAGCCATCAAGTTCGCGACTGTTGCTGAATTTCTCGATGGAACTGAATGTGGTTTCGAAGCAAGTGAAAGGAAAGTGGTTTTTCTGGATTGCAAACGTCAAGCAGGTTCTAGAGTCCCGCCTTCTCCGACTAAAACAAGCAAAAAACCTGGAGTTTGGTGCGAAATTTGGCGAGAAACTTTTCCTCTTTTTCGTTGCTGACAAAGGTGGCAAATCAACTAAATGTGCAATCGGAATTGGCAATGTCAAGCGAGCCAATTCAGCAAACAACCTTCTCTTAGTGGGGCTCTTCGACGCCGATGACTGCCACAACAACTTGGATCAAATTAGACGGGAGCTTCTTGATCAATTGACTTTTCGTTCAATTCAAGTGGGTGAAATCGTAAGAGAGGTCGTTTGGTGTGTTTTTAAAAATAGTTTTCGATAATAGTGTTTGGAAATGTTTTAAAGTTTAGGTATGCTACAGGCGATTTGAAGATTCTCAGCTCCGTGTATGGCCACATGGGTTCTGCGTCAACTCATTCCTGCCTTCTGTGCGAAGCTCCAAAGGAATCTTTCCGAAGCAATGAAGTCTTTCCAGCTCGAACTCTTTACTCCATCGAACTAGGATGGCGTCAGCATCTCTATCACTTCCGCTCCGAAATGACTGCCAGACAGAAGCTTGAGCTTACCAGACACCCCAAGTCCATCTCAAAAGAGCCTCTCCTGCAAATTCCGATCAGCAACATTGTCCCCCCTTCGCTTCACATAATCCAAGGCCTATCCCAGAACTTGATTCAGACAATTGAGAATGAGTTTCCATCATCAGTATGTGAATTAGAGAATATTTGGAGCAGATAAGCAGGCTTTTTACCAGACCTTCACAGGTGGATAATTTTTACTTTTTATTGCATTGGTTTGAGCAAATGTTTAGGGAACCACGTAAGAAAGCTTTTAACAGGTGATGGTCCAAAGAAAATATCAAGTGTTTTGCCTGATGCTTCATCTAGAATCTTGTTTGGAAATCTTCTCTCCCTGATGGGCAAAATCCAAGCGTTTGCAAAAGCATCGTTTTTAGAAGCAAAAGAAATTACCGCTTTCAAAAATTTGGTAGCTGAATACCTTCTTTGTTTCAAGGTGAACTTGCATTATTTGATTAAATTTCGTGTTTGTTGACTATGAGAATCTAGAATGATCTGCCATCTTTATCGATAACTCCAAAATGTCATCTGCTTTGCGTTCACGTTAGCAATTTTATGGACCATCATGCTTTTTGGGGGCTTCTGTCCGAACAATCTATCGAAGCCCTGCACGCCATCGTCAACAAAGAAGAGCGGAGATTAGCAAGTATGAGGGAGAGAAAAGATATTATGCAAAAGATTATTGGGTGCTCTTTTGTGAGAAATGTGTTATTCGATTTAGAAATTGTCTGTGAGGATGTTGAAGACATCTTGAAATAAAATATTTTGCTCGCAAACACGGTAGTTTTTTAACTGAGAATATCGTAACTAATTCAATGGGAAGGACCAAGAAATGAAGTGAAATTGTAATATTATTTCCTAAATCTTTTGAAAATCCAATGAAACTATTTAAAAACGTAAAAAATTGGTTTGAAATCGTTGGCGTTTTGTTTAAATTGAACTGAACACAAAAGTGACTTTTGAAACCCCGTGTCCTACTTGCTAACATCCACCTCCTAATATCCACCTCCTCCCAAATAATTTTTCTTTTTAAACTTGAGTAAAAAGTACCCAAACATTAGTCATATACCCCGGATAAAAATAAGATATTTCTTAGTCAAGCCTAACATACGCTGACATACCCTAAGCCTAAAGAGAAAGGTAGTTACAGTGATTGGTCAAATTGTGGGGGCTATTTTATTTGCTAGTAGGGCCAAAATTTGAAAATTCCTTCAAAAAAGTTAAAAATAACCGAAAGTAACTGTTTAGCTGATTTTTTTCTTTTTGCCAACTTGATATCCTACTCACCTTTCCAACTTTACTCCCAGTCTGAAAATTGTATATATTCAAAGCTTTTGCAGCCTTTTTGGCCAGCAAGGTAGCTGCTTTTTCTCCACTCCATTTGATTTTAGATAGTCCCCTTGATTGGCCTGTTCTCTCAAGGGCAGCAGGAGCCACTTGGAGTGGACCAGTGCACAGATGTGCCTCATACACCACATTGTCTACCACAAAAACTGCTGGTTGGAAGAAGCCGGATATGATGATTTCTACAGCAAAAGGTATCTGGTCGGATTGCTGTGGGTGGACTACCTGGACCTCCACTCTAGCACTTTCTATTCCATACACTATTTGCTGCAATAGATAAAGTTTAGTTTTGCAAGGGTTATAGACCACCTACTGAAGTGCACCTTCGCTCCCTGTCCAATCTGGTGCACACTTTCAACAACACGTTCTCGTAACTGCTCCAATAGCTTAAAATTTGCATTGGATAAGAGGTATATTTAGAGGTATATTTAGGATTTGAGGATGACTTACTCGAAACTCAGCAAACCATCTCCTAAAGCTGGCTTTGTTAGGGTGGTATTTAATTGTTAACCAAAATTCTGAAAATGGACCCCAAATTTCGGGGTATAGACTTTTCGCAAAAATGAAAAAAGTTTCAAATTTGCGAAATGTTTCGCAAATTTGAAACTTTTCCTATAGTTAGTCCCCAAACCATGCATCTCTGATGTATTCAAGGCAATTTTTCGCGCTGAATCCGTTTTTAAGCTTTTAATTTTTTGAAAAGAAAATGCCAAATCTGAAAATTGTGTGCTCCAATCAACTTTTGAGCTCTACAAGATGGCATTAACAGAAATTTAAAATCTTGTGTCTACGAAATTTTAGCAAATGTTGACCCCTAAGTTGACCCCTCAACTTTTTTCACCCAACGATTTTGATATGTCAAATATTCAGAAATCGCTCGGACAAACTGTGTAAATTTTCGTGTAGAGCTGAAAAAATTGCTCTAGGGTCATAAATATCAAAATGAAAAAATTTCAAGAAAAATATTGAATTTTTTGTATTAAAAAAATGTTGACCCTAAAAGTTGACCCCGACTATGACTACGGCCAAAAGTCTTTGTCCATTCTCCATTCTCTTGAGACATCCCAAATGGTCCCGTTCTATCCTCACTAGTCTTGATGTATCTTCATTGCTCCTGAGTTAGACCTACCCACCCGGGTTTTGGGGTCAGGGTAGGTGAAATAGCAATTTTGACCTTATTAAACCAACTTCCCCACACGATTTTAGACATGAAAAAATGGTTTGTTTTTTAAGAATTTAAATTTTTATGGGAATTTGGTTTAACACTCCGATACTTGGATGGCCTTTTGGTGGAATACGCGCTGATCATGTTCACCCATTGGTTACAATGGCATGTCGAAGTTGAAGTTGATGTCGAAGTCAAAGGTGGTTACAATGGAATATCGATCACCATAAGACAGAACATTTTTTACACAACAACATTGAAGGCATAAAAGGGAGAAAAAGAGATGAAACAAACTTAATTTTAGTTATTGAGTATTTGCAAGAAATATTATTGGTTATCTTAATCACAACCAATGCTTGATGTCCATTTTTTTTAATCTTCTCTTGCACGTTTTGCACTGTCTGTATTTCTGTGGGCATTGTGGCTGGTCAAGTTGAGCTGCTCCTAACTGTCTCCAACGGCCATCAAGTTGACCATTTCTACCTGCCAAGTTTTTTGGGTTGCCGTTATGGGGCATTTCATGCTGTAACTATTTTTACCCACCAAATTAATCATTTACTCCTCCAAATTAATTTTTTGCCCCACCAAATTAAAATTTTGAGCAAAATACTCGTTTACCCAACTAAATTTTTCATTTACCCCATCAAATTTGAATTTTTAGTCAAATACTGCAGTAAACTTTGTGGGAATTCGAATTTTACAGTCAAAAAGCCCATCTGACTGAAATTCTAATCCGCTCAATCGATTTTTCTCAAATAGTTTATCTCGAATTTTTCGAATTTTAAATATTTATTGTCTTGAGCTGAATTAGAGATTTGACAGCAGGTTATAGAGTTCAAGGGCAGTTTTGTTAGCAAATAGACTACGCTGAACACGAATTCACTGATAAAAATGCAGGTTTCCTTAGCGAAATAAAAGTTTCACGTCAAAACTTTTTTTGAATTTTTTTTTGAAGTCTTGCTAATCACTTCGAAAGCCTGTTTTTATTCTTTTTCAAAGCAATTTCTGGTGTAGTTGTTCTCGCTCTGTCGAATGGCATACAACATTTACTAAATGAACGGCCTTACCACGCGTATTTTTACCCATTTAAGTATCAACTACATTTTCAAAAGATGACGGGATTGTTTCTTTTGCTCAAAAATCTTAAATTTAGAAAGCGTGAATGCATAAACGATGAATCGTTAGAAAGCACTTTTTTGCTCTTTCTTATGCACTATCATTTGGTTATAATCAGTCTTGAAATAATTTGTAAAAATAGACTTGCACAATACAAAATTTTTGAAAATGTGTAAATTTTAGTATGGCGTTTTCACCCAAATTCCAAATATCAAACCACCCATGGTGTATATACTAAAAATGATCATCGTAAAATTCTAAGTTAATTCCACCAAAGTGGTCATCCAAGTATCGAAGTGTTAATACGGTCAAAATAGCTATTTTACTTATTCGAACTCCAAAACCTGGGACAGCTACCTTTAGGCCAGGTGAGTATCCACCTGGATGGTCTGAAAAATTAAAGGTCAGTCAAGCTCTAAAACGAAACACCTTTTTTAACCTAAACATGTGCCAGGACTTCAGTTTGATAGGACCGAAATTGCAATTTTACAATCAGAAAGTGTTTAGAAATGTTTCTTTTATTTTGTTGTGCACATAAAGTGAGTTCGCGAGGTGGTTTTGGGTCATTTTTAAAAAATTGGGAGGGGAAAACAGCAGAAGTACTAATTTGCGAAACGTTTCGCAAAAATAAAACTTTTTTCATATTTGCGAAAGTCTATACGACCAACTTTTTGATTGGGTGTTTGCTTGTCTACCAACCCACGCTGAGTGTTACTGGTCTTTTTAGGATCATTTTAAGCATAGTCGTCAAGAAAATGATGTTTTCATCCAGCAGGGTTTGAACCTGTGACCATGCCCCCCAAGGCAATTCAAAATCCACCCCAAAATACTCTGGTCACCCTGTGGTTGCACTGACCATAACTTTAGCTTTTCATAATTTTTTTGCAGACAAAATGGGCCATCCCCCGTTGATTTCTGAAAGACTGCCGGAATACGCTCACCAATTAACATTTGCGGTCATTTTCAAAAATTTGCGGTCAAAATCAAATTTTCCCTCTCAGAACCTGTGTGTTCTTGAGGGTTTTATGTCCGTCTGCATACCGTAATGTTTCTAATAGAAGTCCCCCCGCCTCTCCCTATATTTTTTACTAAGATTCAGAGTTATGGCCATTTTTGATTAACAATTTCAAGATTTTCTGGGGGTTGAAAAATATAAGTCTTTCTGTTAAAGGAACATGCTCGCGGTGGTCTGGTGGGTCCCCGCCAATTCAATTTTTTTCCTAATCGTTGGACTTCTGCACGGATTTTTTAAAATCCGTGCAGAAGTTTAATGATTAAGAAAAAATTTAGAATTGGCGGGGACCCACCAGACCACCGCGAGCATGGTCCTTTAAAAACCACACCTCGACATTTTGTGTACATAGTCAAAAAAATTTTTTGATTACACAGAAGGATGCAAAGACTGTGATTACACGATTCTAATTTAGATATTATTTGCGATGGAAGAACTTCGAGGCTTCAAGCTGAAAGATGTCTTTGATCGAGTGCAGTGGTCGGATAATCAGTTTCAAGAGTGGTTCCAACATCTTGGCCTCCTTCATGAAAAGGAAACTTGTATCTGTGGCAATGAAATGAGGTTGCGGCAACGAACAGATCAAAACTTCCCGAAACTTTCCCAAATAATAAATTCTGTGTAATCAAAATGGTTTTTGACTATGTATACAAAGTCGAGGTGTGGCCTAATCTAAATAAGTACCCAGTATTTTGTTGTTTTCCTTTCTGCAAAAGATTATGACCAACCCCTTTGACATGCAATATCATAACGCAGAATGGCTGATTTTCTAGGGTCATTTCCAACCGGCTCATGAGCAATTAGAAAAAAGCCTGTGGGTAATTGATTGGAGATATTGTTTGCTGGTGGTGAGCGATGGAACAGCTCGGTTAGAGAGGGCACTACAGCTGGCAATAGAGGGGGACTGGAAGGTAGCTCGACGGAAGAAGATTTGCTCTTGGGGTGATGAGTAGAAACTGCAAGTTTGGATAGATTTAAGTATACGGCAGAGGACCATTGAAAACTCCACGTAAAAACTTTTTCACTTTTTTGCGCAAAACCATTGTCACCCATACTAACCTGCAATTCTCCTGTTGCTGTCCATCAAAAGTGCAATTGAGCAGATGATTGCTCTGAACATTTCCTGCCTGTCCACCTCCAAATGGTATCTGTTCCACGTGCAAACAGTTGAGCATCGAGTCCACACTGCCAAACGCTTGTGGAGTGGAGCAATGAGCATTCAGGTCCACTTCTTGCTCTAGCACACCCACAAAAGGGTTGGCAGGTGGCAGTGGGGGAGGAAGTAGAGCTGTCTACAGCAACCACCAGTTTGTTTTCATCGCCACCAACTTCAGCCTCATTCAAATCATTGTTGGTGAGGCCAGAAGGCAGGGCATCCAGTTGTGGTAGAGGACTGTTGAATGGCGGCGCAACTGCCAATGGAGGTGAAGATGGTTGTGAGGCTGCGTTGCTATTGTATTGAGGAGCGTCGTAGTTAGGGGCATAGTTACAAGACGGACAGTAGCTAGGAGAATGGCGTTGCTGCGGCTGCGCTGATGGTTGACAGCCAAAGCACTCTGAATTAACGTATAATTTAGAGAATTGGAACGAAGGAGTTTTTTGCTACTATACATCAGAGCTCTCAGATGTACTTTTTGGAACACCAAAAATTGTTTCAAATTTTGGTCCAGGTAAAGATTCAGCTCTTGATACAAACCAATCAAGCTGCAAGGGACATTATCTATAATCACAGAAGATCAAATCTAAGCCTAGGCATGGCTGAACAATTAATGTTTCTATAAAAATTTGCCGCTTATATGCTAAAAAATTTGCCATCAAAAACTGAGTCGGTCTCTAAAAAGAGATTTTCAAAATCGGCCTTTCAAGAGACACCTGATATAATGCAAGCCCGTTATAAGGCACTCTCGTGATGTAACACTGATTTCAATTCTGACCTCAGTTTGAGTTTTATTACCACCGCATTTCCTCCAATAGAGTGAAAATCCCCCATTTTGGTGAAAATCTAAAATCTAAAAAGCGGAATCGGTAGAGCTCGTGGGAGTTAAGATAAAAATAAAAAGTTTTGTAAAATATTTGCTCTGGACTGAGATACAGACACTCAAAGTTTAGGAAGGGGGCTCTATTAAAGTGGATACGGTACTTGATATATAGGGCTAGGGGAGATTTGTAAAAAGTCCAACTTTTTTGACACACCTTGTGGATATGGGTAAATGATAGAGTGTAGTTAGGAATAGCGACAAAAAATAGTTTTTTACTTGTAATTTTAACAGAAAATACCAAAAACTTATTTTAATTGTCAAAACAACAGTCAATAGATGGCCGAACAAAAGAGACTTGCCTTGTATTAGCAGTAGTAGCCAGAGGCAGGCAGTTATCCACATTCTACAGTTGGCTGGCTGCATACTACAGTTGAACAAGAAAGTTAAATCCAAATCCTACAAAACTTAAAAAAGGAGGGGAAGAACGGTTGAATGGTCAGGCGGATAAGGAACAAAATATCTTCTCTCCACAGCCTCTTTTTACTGAGCATGGGAAATGAGGCGGTAAGCAATGCCTTTTTATTGGGGGGTTATCTTGAAAATGATGATGATGACATGCATTTCCCTGGATCTGGGAAATAAATTTGTGCGTAATAACGGCAAAATATGTATATAGGCGTCTGGATGGAAGGTGACCTGCACGCCTGATTGCCGAAAATTGAAAGTTGTTAGCTAATATTACCATACTTAAACGACCATGCAACTTGATAAGCATAGCAATTTGCGAAATTTGAATTCGCACGGGACTACCCTAATTTTGTCAATAATTTTTTCGAATTCATTTTTTGCCTGCATTTAAATTTTTTTTCAAAATATAGAACCATCTGCTAGTCGAGCCCAACGTTGCTTGACATTCCACATCGAACGAGTTAGTCGACTTCCATGGCTCTACAACTTTTCTATAGAACTCCGCGTTTATAATTGAATAATAATTAAAATTCAAATTTTTTGATGCTAATAAAAACAATTCGAAAACATTATTGACAAAATTAGGTTAGTCTCGCGCGAATTCAAATTTCGCAAATTGCTGTCTTTATCAAGTTTGGCTCTATATGCATTCGCGCCCACCACGGCTTCCCAACATAGCCGAAAATGGTGAATTGGGTTTTGTGAAAATTTGAATTTTTTGTCTCGACACGAAAGTTTTCCTTGTATTTTTATTTAATAAAATCACGTTTTCACTTCTAAATGACGTACCGTATCCGCTCTAATTATAGACCCCTCTCTAATTATGGACCCCCTCGAGGGTGGTGGTGTCGAAAAATTATAGACCCCTCTCTAATTATAGACCCCCTAAGCCATTTTGCCTACACTGTTTCACTGTTCAAAAAATCGTTTAAATTGTCAGTTTGGTAAGCATAGGAAAATTAGACTCTAAATCAGTTGTTCTATGTTGTTGATTTTTGTGTTCGTGTACCTCTGTTGTGCTTTGTAAAGAAGTGTTGCATCGTTAATTTTTTACTGTTTTAGGCTCTTGAAAATGGACGACTTTGATTCTTGGTGATGACGAAGATCATATGGAATGGGAAGATCAAGCAATTGTGGAGCAAATCGAAAGCGATGATGAAACAGTTAATCAGAGTCCGATGGGTGTTCCAAAGATGTTGCAAAAGACCAAATCGTACACCGTTGCCCGCAAGCTAGAGGTCGTTGAATACTCGAGAAAATCGAAAAGCGATTCATTTCTTCAAGCAACATCTAATGGACGGATTCTTTTGCAACATGCCCGAGAAGATGCAGATGTGGAAATGCTGCCTTTGGAAGAAATCGATGAATACGAAGATCAAGAAAATGGCTATGAAAGTGATGTATCGATTGAATGAGATTGGTTATGTTATGATGTATTAAATAAAAATATTTTATTCGTAAAATTTTATATAAATTCTCAGATTTCAAGCGGTTGAGAAATTATAGACCCCTCTCTAATTATGGACCCCTCTCTAATTATAGACCCCCTCGAGGGGGGGTTGAAGAATTATAGACCCGGGTCTATAATTAGAGCGGATACGGTAACTTTTTTTTCCTTCGGTGGAATAAAATTCTGCTCGGCTATCTGAAAGAGGAGATTCAGGGCTACGTTTTGATGCATACATTTTTGTCAAAATGAGGTGTCCCTGACGATTTTTCTGGTGTCTGAAGTTTTTTCTACTGTTTTTTCTCCCATTTGCTTGGTTTTAGATGAGTTCTACTAGCCGTTCCGAGCGTCATTTGAAGAGAAAACAAGTGGAGAGTGGCCAAGAGACGCAGCAAAAACTTTTGGTGAAGAAACAAGCAAAGAACAAGATGTTGGAAGCAATGAATACAGCTAGAATGGGTAAGACTCGGATGGATTTGACTTGGTACAAACTTTTGCCCTTTCAGCTAAGCGACTACTCGCTGTTAATGAGCCATTGGAAGTGGAAGTTCACCAAGGAGCGACTGCAGAGATGGCCACGCAAACAGATGTTCCTCAGCTAAAAAATTCTTCGACACAAATCGCTGCTCAACTCAAAGATGCTGCTACTCAAGCGAATTTTCATGATGGAATGGCAGCAGCAATCGGGCATATCAAGCAGGACTACGAAGAAGAGATCAGTCAACTGAAGGAGAAACTCAAGGAGGCCAAAAGAAAATTCAGTCAATGAGCCAGAGTCCTCGAAAACCTGTCCAGCAACTCTCGAGGTGGCAAGTGCCGGAGCGGGTCAAAGCAATAGCCGATCTCATCCAAGTGCCAGGAACAACAAAGCCTACAATGGAAGAGCTTGAAAAAATTCTGAGAGATATATGCCGTCGGCTGGAAGTGGATGCTCCGTTCAAGAACAAGCTGACGCCTCTTCAAGATCTCAAGTCTGCTGGGTCGATGACATGGTATCAGCGATGTAATTTAAGAAGGCATTAAGTGCGACATGGATTTTTGCGCCAAAGCAGAAAGTTTACAGTCTGATGAAGGTGCTGTCGTCTACAAGCAAAGTTGCGCATTCAAACGGCGTCTTTTCGTCTCGAACCTGGCAGATGCTAAAGAGGCTTTCGCGACTTGCAGCCAGCAAGACTAGTTCCTCTGGCAAAGTAATTCCATCGTCTCTTCATATCATTCAAGGGCTGGGGCAAGATCTTATCAAGATTTTGGAGGATGTTGCAAACCGGGACAAGAACTAAAGAAGGTGTCATAAAGAGCTTGGTGCAGACAAACAGGCATGGTTTCAAAAGTTCACAGGAAATCATCTCGGAAGCTGCTTACTGATGATGGGCCAAGCAAAATGACTGCACTCGTGGAAGGATCGCGGGCTGCTGCTTCTCTTCGTCAACTCTTTGAATTGATGGGAAAAATTCAAGGATTTGCAAAAGCTTCGTTTCTCACAGATGCGGAGGTCAAAGAATTCGAAAACCTAGCTCACGATTACTACGACATCTTCAGAATAAACTCTCCATATCTCTCCATCACCTCCAAAGCTCACTGGATGGTCGTACACGTGCCGGAGTTCATAAAGTGTTGGGGATTCTGGGGATTAATGAGCGAGCAACCGATTGAAGCCATGCACCACCAAATTAACATGGACGAAGCTCGCTTTGCTTCTATGCGGGTTCCAGAGAAGATCAAGAAGAAGATGTTTGAGCAAAGTTCTCTCAGAAACGCGTTATTTGATAATGATATTTCAACTGCATTGATACCAAATGATCAGGATGTTATTGGTTAGGTGTTGTTTTGTGATGTTGAACCAATAATTAAAGATGTTTTGAGAAAAGAGTTGTGATACAAATTGCAAAAGAAAATAGGAAAATAGTCAAATTCAACGGATTAAAAATGCCATTTCATTGTCAAAATTTCTCACGAAAGCAAAGAAAAATATTGTCTACAAATATTTTTTCTGGACTCCTCGCATTTTTTTGGGTCTAATAGTGCCATTTCCGTGAAAAAAAGGGAAATAAAAAAAATTGTCTCCAGTGGGGATCGAACTTTCGACCGCTTTTTTTTCAAACGCAAACGCTTTACCACTACACCACGAAATTTGGTCAGAACCTCCCAACTCTACATTTTAGGAAGCCGTGGCCCACCCCAAAAAAATATGCCTTGGTCCGGGTATAATATCAAAGGCTTACTTAACTTCCTGAAAGTGGGTTTTGGATGACAGGCCTGGGTTAAACGTCCTGAAATCCGATATAACACCCCAGGCTAGGTTGGATTTAAAATACAACAAAATTTCAAAGTAATGGCTTAGATTTTTTTTGATCTGAAGAAATTTAATTTTAAAAAATTTTATAAGCTTATATTAAGCATTAAAAAGTAGTCAGGATGTGTTTTTTAATCTTTGTTATAAAAATAAGAGTACGGGGTGAACTAAAGAATCGCTGAATCATGCTGAGCAGATATCCACTTGAGTAGGGTAAGCACACCGTGGTGTATTATTTTCCAGTCCTGAAAATAGGTATTCATTCAGGACACGTAGCTACAATGATACTGAAGTTTTAGGTAGTGAATTTGCTATTGTGGTATTGTCAAAGCGTGTTCAGCGCACGATTTTGGGTGGGGTACTCTGGTTTGATTTAATTTTTGCTGTAATTTAGAATTTTCGGGTTCTGGAGGTGGATACACGTTAGGGTGAGTACCTATGCTCAAAGTAGATGGAGAGGTCAAACTTTTCTCCCCTCTTTACTGTAGCGCTTGATCTGTCTGTATGTCTGTATGTCCACACCCCCCCCCCAAAATTCAAAATCATAATCACTTTAAGAAAAACAAAACGCCAAGAAATTCAAAAAACCTTTTTGTCGCTATGGTATTTTCACGTGTTTTTGAAGACACGGATGTGTTATCTTGACTACTTTCAAGAACTAGTACCAATTTTAGCAAACGCTTTATTAGACATCACCAGCCACTTCCACATCAAGATCAAAAACAACATTTCTTACATAGCATTCTTGAATAATTTTCTGTAAGGTCTTTTCTCTACTTCCTAGTGACGAGAACCTTCGTTCATCTCCATTCACGATCCGATGCAGTGACTCGATCGACTGTTCTGACAGCATTCCCCAGAAATTATGCAGCTTCATGAAATCCTTGACATGGCAGCACAGCATGTGACATTTTGGAGTGATTGAAGTATTTGGAAAATTTTGCTAAATTCAAAAATTTCAGTCGAGCAATGACAACGCAAATACCTACCTTTAAACAGGTGAAGAAGTCCTGTGACCACTTTTCAAATTGCACGATTTCATTTTCCCGGAGGAAGCTGGCCTTTGACATCGACTGCATTTGTCCTAGCAAAACGAGTAAAGAACGAAAGGCAGAGTGCTTACAATTGCAGCTTATGACACTAGCAATGCGATTTGGGCCATCCCCAATTAGCAACTTTCGGCAATGATTTCCTGAAGATAAGATTATCAGACCCCGAAAGAGCACTTAGACAAAACACACCTGTAAAGCTTTGATACCAAGCCTGCTTTTTGGTGACAATGACACGCGATGAGTGGATGGCTGCACTGGCATGATAATTCCAAGGCGCTTTTGAAGAATTTGAAACGAATTTTGCAATTCCTGGTACGAAGGTGGTTCCCCATCTTTGCTGCGAAAGTATTTAGCGATTTCATCCATTTTGCTGAGGGAAGCTGTTCTTGCACACTTTGTAAGAGGTTTACGCAAGCACTGAAAAAAGAAACTTACTGATAAGACTTACATTTAGAAATGTTACCTTCTTGCGAGACTTTGGTTCGACTAATCGCTGAAGTAGAGCTTCCTTATCTGCTTGAAGTTGGGCTACTTCCTTTTTTGCTACTGTCGACTTGCACACTCACACTTTTACGTAGCACTTTTTGATTCCTCGGTCCTGAAAATTTACAAAAAAACTAAGTGAAATGCAGGCAAATATATTACCGCTCCGGATTTCAGATGCTTTCACTGTCCGCGACTTAGCTGTTCTTGATTTGATCCAACGAGCACTAGCTACATGACTCATCTTTTCAGAAAGCACAGTCTGGGCTTCGAATTTTTGCTTGGACTGCTGTTCACTGAGTTGTTCTGCTTCTTTGCGCTTGCCTTAAGCCGAAATAAAGTTAAGCATAAACAACTGAATTAACGATTCCTACCTAGTTGAGATATTCTCGCAGATGCTAGTTGAAGTGCTTTTGCTTGCCTTTGTTGACTTTTTCTCTTCTTTGCACTTCTTGCAGTTTCTGTTGCATTTTCTTTCATGATGTTCAGCGAATTTTCGACGGTTTTCACTTCTGTTTGACGCCTTGTTTGGACCATATTCGTATACCTGAATACAAGAAAAAAATGTAGTCAAAATTTGTGGCACAGAGGAAAAGCCGAAAACAACGGTTTTTGGCAACACTTGTTACACCAAAATGTAGCCCAGTATCTCCACTACAAGACCACCAGACAAATTTTTGATAGAACACAAAATCTACGACTAGAAATACTTTATAGCCAACAACTCATTTTTTCTAGTCAAAAATGGTCGTTTTTGGTACTTTTTTTATTGGCCCCGCATGAACTGTCGAAAATGCGCATTTTTTTAACAATTTTTTGGACAGATATGTAGCAAATTTCTTACTCTATCTGATAGACGAAAAAAAATTTGAGGAAATAAGTGAGGAATGGCTACGCAAAACCTGTTTTAAAGCACTATACAGGAAAAAAATTGTCCTCTTTTTTCCTAAAATCGTTTTGAAATGCTGATTTTCCGTAGCGTATTGTAGCAAGTGATGGCTCATTTGAAAGCCCATGAAACTGGGAATCTGATAGACCTAAGAGCTTGCTGAAATGCTTAAGAAATTCAATCAGAAACTGTAATAGAAAAGTTATGGTTAGAAACCACAATTTTCGTGTATTTTGATTTTCGCGCCAAATTTCGAAAGTGATTATGATTTTGAATTTTGGGGGGGTGTGTGTATAGTTCGCAATTGCGCATAATTAGGCGCACTGCGCCAAAATAGCTTGGCGTTTTGTTGGGTAGCAACCGCGCCTAAAGTGCGCCTAAACTGCGCCTAAATTTTAGGCGCAGTTTAGGCGCTATTTAGGCGCACTTTGATGTCATTGCTTGATACCTTTAGCCAATTTACTACTAATTTTACTGTCTCTTTTCACTCAGTTTACTGCTAAAAACAGACTAAAAGCTTGTCAAGTAATAACTGACTCAATTTTATTCTAACTGTGACACGATCAAACAACAAATAATTACGCAGTTTCTTTCATATAAAGATTTCTCAATCGGATAACAGCCGCAACTTTCTTCTGATTCATTCTGTTTCTGAGGAAATTCCCAACCACACAACGAAGTTCTTTAAAGGCCCTTTCACTAGGAGCTTCTGATGTTTGTCCACCCATTACCATATGCGCAAGAGGTGCTATTTGAGGTAGAAACTGAAATAGAACCAAACCAATTTTATTCAAAGTATAATGATGTGACTTGCCTTTTCGTTCTTACGCCAAAACACACACCGTGTGTGTCACAAAAAAATATTAGGGGTGTTCCGTCAATCAGATCGGAAATCTGATTACACCATTCGACTCAGCGTGGTCGACTTACTCCCTGAAAAAATTTTGAAAAGTTGAACTCGACCGTCTCAAAAAAAAGTTATGGCCACTTGAAAGTTCCCAAAAACCGCAGGGGGGACTAAGACAGTTTTGGGTGTTTTTTGGATCGCCTTGGGGGACCAAGGCATGGTTGTAGGTTCAAATTTTGGTGGTAGCATGCATCATTTTTGTAACGTGTGTTCCCCACACAGGTTCTCGGCACCTACGTATTGCCACATCTGTGGCAACAACATATTCTAGTGTAAATAATATAGAGTTCGAGTTCATATCGTAGGTGTTCACGTAGCCAAAAATCCGAACTCAAACTCGAAGTACGTGAACAAGCCATTAAAAAACGTGAAATTTACTCTCACTTGTTGGACGTTTGACTTAAATATGTTTAGACTCATATCCAGTTTGTGGTCGATTTTACATGGGTTAAGAATCTCGAAATTAAGATTTTTCTTCTGCGTGTTTAATTTTCGAAATTAATTTTGTGTTTTCACAGGTATTTGTTCTTGATGGATCGACTTGGAGAGCCAACTGTCACAATAAACTTCCGGGGAGAATGTCCTATTAAGCCGAAAAAGAAAAGAAACGTAAAAAAGCGGCAACAGGTTCACAAGTGAACATCTTCTTTTTGACATTTAATTCTTTTTAGCATGAAGATCCTTTGAAGCAACTAGAAGTGACTCATTTATCTGCTTGGAAAGGATGGTCTTCAATGGTGAGCTTTACCTGTCGTGCTGTTCCTCGGAAAGTCCGCCTGTATATTTTCCCTGAATATATTTTCCCCGAACAAAGTTCCGGAACAGGTATTTGAAAACTGGTTTTTCTGTGTGAGACAAAGCTACACATTTAGATGATGGTGTAAGCAAGTTTGAGCCGTTACATTGGCAGCGCTTAATTCCACTTCGATCTTCGCAGGCAGAATAGCTCGTGGTCTTGTTCAAGAATAAATTTTTTTCATGTGTAATTTGGGCCTAAAGAATCAGTTTTGTTGAGTTCATGTCACTTAATAAAGCTTCAGTTATACACTGTCTTGTACTTTTTTGTTAATAAATTGTTTGACGTTTCTGTACCCTATAAAGTCTTTTCTTGTGTGTTTGCTGATCTGCCCAAATTAAATTTCTTCAAATCTATAAAATCTATTTTAGGTAAAAAACTCAATAAAAAGTTTGCACTTAAGCGAAAGATAATTGATCATGATAGAAATCAAAAGTTAGTTTTCAACTTGCTGTTTGACTGTAAGCTTTTTTGTGATTTCAGAGACTGATGGTAGAGGACGGCTCAAGATGTTTTTCAACATTCACGACAATTCTTCGGATTCAAAGTCTCTGGTGGTTTCCGACGCTGAATGGTCGGTCTTCTTTCTCCAGTTATCATTGATTGATATTTGACTCATAGTGGTTCAGGTGCTTCAAGATTGAGAAATGTTTGAAGGATCCTCCATCGAAAAACTCGACTTTGGCACGCTACGGAGACGTCTTTTACGTGGATGAGCGAGATATGGATATGAGACATCGAACTCGACGACCCTTCAGTGCTTTCAGCTTTCTACGAGCTACCATTTGTTGTAAGCGAAACTCTTTGGATGTCTGTCTGAATGCCAGTTATCAAGTCCGTATGATCGGATTAAGTTACGACTTTGTTATCAAGGTTTATTTCGAAATATTTTGACATTCGCTTTTTTTTAATTCAGGGCAATCATCACTTGAAAGGGCAGGAGCTGGAAGAAAACTTAGTGCTGGAGAACTTTATCAAGTGGAATCATATCATTGACCCCTACAATGGATTCGTGGATGGAAGCAACAACTTGATTTTCTTAGTGGACATTTCCGTTAAGCAGCCTGGTGACCAGATGTAAGTTCATTGAAATATTTTTTGTTTGTGTTTTAACATAGATTTCTAGTGATGCCAGAAATTTTGAGCTTTTCTCTTCTTCCACCCTGTTTCCGCATGCCGACTGTGTGCTTATTGTGCAGGGCAAGCGAATTTACGCGAGTAAAGATGTGAGCAATTAATTTCTTCGATGGATCGATTAATTTCTTGACTTCTTTATTTGCAGTATCTGGCCATTCATTCCGCTGTTTTCAAAACCATGTTTGAGGCGAATTTCCGGGAAAAACATGAGTGAAATCGAATTGAAGCAGCTGGACTATGACGAATTTGTGGAGCTCCTGGCAGTAATTTATCCGACTGGGTTTCCGATCACAGGTAAAGGAGTCTCCTCAACTTACTTTATAAATTTTACTTTTTTAGATGCCAACGTGGGATGTCTAGTGAGAATGGCTGATCGCTTCCAAGTGTTCGGTGTAATCGATAAGTGCATGCACCACATCAAGTATCTGTCAGACATGTCTATTGGTCAGAAACTGCTACTTGTTCAGCAAATCGAGCAAAATGAATTGATGGTCGGTTTCTATTTTGTTGGTAAGGCTAAGGTCTATTCTATGTTTTTGAAGGTGCACTGCGCGGAGCAATGCATTTCGGAGAAGGAGGTTCACAAGATCAGCGATGAATTCGAAGAGCTCAGTCCCGACACCATGTGCACTTTGTTGGATGGAATTTATGGCGCCTAGGAGAATATCGGCAGAAATAAATGTGCGTAAGATCATTGTTGTGCCGTTCTTATTTTACCTAGACAGTTGTTCGTTGATGTGTTCGACAGGTTGTTGTTGATGAAATAAAGGTTTGGTTTAATGTTTAGGGTATTTTTGAAATAATTTAGTCTGCAGAATCAAGAAACGTCTAGCTGAAAATTGCCTTATGTGGATTGTTAAAAAAATATTTTCAGACCCAGCTGGGGATGGAATTTTTAGGGATATCACCTATCTAGTTTGTAGAGAAAAAATATATTTTTAAAAATCTACAGAGGAGCCCAGGCTATTTTCTGTTAAACGTTTCTCGAGCCTCCAGATTGAATTTTTTGTCTGCTCGCCGAAAATATTGAAATTCCATATAGTAAATCTACTATGCTCTATAAGATAGCGTAGTCAGAATTTTGGAATAAAATTGTAGAGTAGAGATGATGACGGGACGGGACAATTTCGTCCCGTCCCGTTAATTTTAGAGAATCGTCCCGTCCCGGAATCTAACTGTGACACGATCAAACAACAAATAATTACGCAGTTTCTTTCATATAAAGATTTCTCAATCGGATAACAGCCGCAACTTTCTTCTGATTCATTCTGTTTCTGAGGAAATTCCCAACCACACAACGAAGTTCTTTAAAGGCCCTTTCACTAGGAGCTTCTGATGTTTGTCCACCCATTACCATATGCGCAAGAGGTGCTATTTGAGGTAGAAACTGAAATAGAACCAAACCAATTTTATTCAAAGTATAATGATGTGACTTGCCTTTCCGACACCATGTGCACTTTGTTGGATGGAATTTATGGCGCCTAGGAGAATATCGGCAGAAATAAATGTGCGTAAGATCATTGTTGTGCCGTTCTTATTTTACCTAGACAGTTGTTCGTTGATGTGTCGACAGGTTGTTGTTTATGAAATAAAGGTTTGGTTTAATGTTTAGGGTATTTTTGTGTGGTTATTACCGTCAATCTTGTTTGATAAACTTATGGTATGCCTGTAATCGTAGAAACCATAATCGCCGCTCAACTATTTTTTAATAAAGAACAGCCCCAAAATGGTTTACGTCCTGGCAAGATTGACCTGTGGTAAACTATTTTTCCAATCTCACAGATTGTGTAGCTTGTATTGCTTATTAAATATTAGCAATTATTTATTACATGTGTATACCATTAGAAGTACTCACTCAGGTCCTCTCTTTCGCCGACCGCCATCATTTAATGCAACTACAGCTCTGTTGCCGAAAACATTTTCAGATGTTCAGTCCAAGCAGTGATCATCAATGAGTAGAGGAGGAAAAGAGTGAAGTAGCAAAAAGATAAACTCGAATAACAGTCGAATAAAAATCGAAAAACGTTCAAAAATGAGTTTCCAAAATTTTGAAATTTTTCGGACCAAAGGGGAGACGAAGGCAAATTTCGAAATTTGTCAAAAAATTTTTTTTTAGCGTAATATGCCAGAAAAATCTGAGTCAAATGGCGTTTACATTTTCGAAAAACGCGCTACAAAAAAAGTTATGGCCGTCTACAAGTGTGCACATTTCTCGACCACCCGGTATATACCATTAGAAGTACTCACTCAGGTCCTCTCTTTCGCCGACCGCCATCATTTAATCCAATTACAGCTCCGTTGCCTTCTATTCAACGATCTTGTTTAGCGCTCTTTCTCTTATACTCCATACTATTTATTCTAATCACTAGAGTTTCGGCAAGCAAATAGACAATGGTTGTTGAATAGCGAAGTGGTAGACTGGGTAGATCTACAGCAAGCAGTTCACTCACGAGTTGTCCGCTTGCACGCACAACACTCCATATGTCACATGCATTAAGGAGCTGGCCACACCACCCACTTCTCCAATTATTGTCTATAGCTCATGTCTGGCAGGGCCAGCAACTTCACATTAAATGGCCAGCTAGGTTGCTGGGTGTGATTGGAGAACTGTTTTCTACCTTACCTTTCGTCAATGCTCTACATATTGCTCACTGCAGACATGGAGATAGCCTGGATGTGGCTGGATTAGTCGACTGGTTGTGTGAACAGCAGAAGCAAGAACAACATAAAAAGCGCTTAAAAGTTAACTGTGCCGAGTGGAAAAATGAATTCAGTCAGTTGGTTCATCTGATTGTGGAGGTGGGGATAACTTTCAACGTTATGTTTCACTGTTGAAGCAACTGTGAAAATACAGCAATTTACCTCCATGAATACGACATTTTGAGCCTCGGTTTATTGTCACTGACAATTTGATTATACACACACTTTAATCAAGCTGATTCGTAAAATGTAGCCAACAAAATCATTAACTATTTGTTTTAGAGTTTCAAGCAATCCACTGTGGCTAGCACTGCCTTTGAACTAGTGCTGCAGATATAACCAATATACAGATATATATCAACCTTGCTTTTATTTATTTCTATGCTGAGAAAAAACTGTTGACAGCTGGAACAGAATCTTTTAAAGATCATTTAATAATACAATTACGCATAACACACAATTTACTCTCTGGTTTTCCTGAAGATATTTGTATACAAACTTATAAAAAATCAGCTAAATCTTATTTTTTATAAAATCAAAAAATTAAGTATTTTTAACTTTTTATAACATCTTCTTCATCGTTATTATCTTCAATTTGCTGGACCAGCTCAGAAGAAACACTGCAGTAGTCGGATGTGTCCAACCTTTGGAGTCTGATGTTGTCTATCGCTACAAACAGGTTTTGCCTCACTTTTCCAGCTATGAAGTAAACCTAGAATAAGTGTTTATACAGTTGTCAATATTTGTGACTGTATGTGTACCTTCCTAGCATAATTAGGATTCAAAAGTATTCTTTGGTTGACCAACCAGTAGTGGGAAGCGTCCAGTCGAGGGTTGGAGTAAGGACAGTTGTCGAAGGAGTTGATGCACACCTAAATATGCTCAATAAATTTTATGCACAGTCGAGTCAGGGTTGCCATTTCTAATTTTCAAAAAAAAAGTCATAAGCCTTTGAAAAAGGCATTTAATCTAAAATTTTCTTGAAAAAAGGCAGATCAAACACAATGCCTTTTTTCTTCTCAACAAAAAAAAAGGTGGGGCATCCAAAGCCTTTTAAAATGGCAACCCTGAGTCGAGTGCCGATATGTCCGACTCATAGCTGGGTTCTACAGTCTTTCTAACCAAACTTTTAAAATATTTTCGCAAATTTTTAGTAGCAAGCCTGGCTTCAAAAATAGACACTACCGTATTTCCTCTGACAGCCTATCCAAAAGTGACAAAACAGTTTCTAAAATGATATTTTAAATGTCATTTTGCAAATACATTTCGTTGGCAGCCCAATGTTGCGATGTAAATAAAAATTGTGGAGAATTTTATATCAGAATTGCAAAATTCTTCAAAGAATGCTCTAAACATTAAGACGACACAGAAAACAAGACACTCGAAAAAAAAGATTAATGCATTTTAGGGCGTTTTTTGAAAAAAAATTCATTTTTGTAAAGTGTGCCAGTATTTTAGAGATACAGTCAACAAATCAGTGTAGTCGTCAATACAGTAGAGTCTTGATGTAACACCGCTTACTAAAGTTCTACCCCCAGCTGGGTCTGACACTTTTTGGATTTTTTTTGCGTCTTATAGGATTCATCAGTTTAGTCCAACAAAATCACAAAGAATTCAATTTGTCCGTCGATTTTTAAATAATTACAGTTTTGCCCGGTTACATACTTGCACAGCGCCAGGGCCGGGCGCTTTTTCTGGTGCTGGCGCCGATTTTTAGAAATTCCCGGCGCTGGCGCTGTTTTTGCGGTAGCGTGCAGCTCACCCTTTTTAAAAAATTTTCGAAGATTGACGATATGTATTTTTTTGAATGTTGTTTAAAGTAAATGGACATTAGGCGGAAAAGAGTTTTAATTTTAGCAACCTTGAGTTGAGGACCCAAGGAGCGCTGAAAGAGGTCGAAGACCAGATAGACAGGCTGCTTTCCTGGCAGCACAAACCTGGCCGACTCTAGCACAAACACCTCTCCAGACAAGTCACCGCCATCTAGACCCACAAAGGCAAAACCAGCTTAAATAGCAATATTAATTGCAGCTCAATTATGTGCTGTAAACCCACTCATTTTGGTGTCATATGGGTTAGGTCTATGTATTCCAGTGTGTGGATTGCCCATTTCGGAGGAGCCCAGCCTCCATTCTGCTCTGAAATGCTACCTTTCACAGTCAAACAAATTTGACTCTTGGTTGTTAACTGCATATTATATAGTTAACTTACGTGCTGCCAAGACCAGCCAAATTGTATGCACAGGAGTCGCCATGGCTGAAGTCGCAGGTGAGGGCATGGCAAGATTCTCTGCTTTGCGACACATTTCTTTCCTGTAAAACGCAAAGCGCTTAATATTAGACTATTCCCTAAATATAGTTAACTATAAGCACTTACACTGCTGGAGTCCTTGTTGCTTACAATTAGTTTGTGGTTAAACTCCGATAGTTTGGTGTGCTGCCCAGACTGCTGATTGTTGGCAGATGTCTGTCTGGTAGTGGAAGTGGGTGTTTCATGGTCACTTCGAGTAGGAGAAGGTGGGATTGCAGAAGAAGACTCTTCTTGATCACTTCCTGCCATATTCTCTATACTGATGTCTGGGGATGGCGAGTGTGTCAACTGTGGAAAGGGGACAGAGGGCAGGTGGGTGGCATCCAAAGTGGCCCCGCTTTCCACCGGTTCATCTACTTCCTCGTCTGGTGCTGCTGCTCCAGCTAATAATTCAGTCATTTGTGGAGTATTGATGTTGGGGTTGAGCGAATTGTCCTAATTAAGTATAAATATATATAAATATACAAAAACAGAATAAAAATACAAAATAAAAATGAAATTTTTTATCAATAAACTTTGCATCTTAAAACCGGTAAAGCCAAATTTACTAGGAACAAAGCCTATCAAACTGTACGATTGGATTCGAAAATTCTGGAAACGCTGTCATGGAATTTTACAGAAAAAATTTAGTCTGCAGAATAAAGAAACGTCTAGCTGAAAATTGCCTTATGTGGATTGTTAAAAAAATATTTTCAGACCCAGCTGGGGATGGAATTTTTAGGGATATCACCTATCTAGTTTGTAGAGAAAAAATATATTTTTAAAAATCTACAGAGGATCCCAGGCTATTTTCTGTTAAACGTTTCTCGAGCCTCCAGATTGAATTTTTTGTCTGCTCGCCGAAAATATTGAAATTCCATATAGTAAATCTACTATGCTCTATAAGATAACGTAGACAGAATTTTGGAATAAAATTGTAGAGTATATTCCCTTGTTTGGCCAATGTGAACCACTTTGACCAATGTGAACCACTTTCACCAAAATCACCTACAAGGTGACATATGCGGCCCTCATACTGTATGTTGTCAATGAACACAATGTCTTGTTTGCCCACATTCTCTACTTGGATGCGCAAATAGAAGGGCTTTAAGCTCTGGGGAATCTCAAAGGTGAGTGGATTCAGGTCCAGGCGAGACTCCTGCAATACTTTTTCACACACATACAAACATAAGCACACACAAAAACCAGCAAACCTCACACTGTGGAGTAGGATTGCCTTGGGGCAGTACACAAATTTTGAGGATTGGGGTTTCATTATTGGACCAATAACTAAAAAACGGTTATATACAAGTTTTTTGTACAGACAGCATCGCCTACTCAAACTTGAGAACAGCCCTGTCCACTTGGCAAGGAATAAAAGCTTCTAGAGCTGCTGCACTTTCCTCTTCATTCTGCATATGACTACTGCTCGTAGATTTAGGCAGTTCTCTGCCACCGAATAGAAGGAAAAATTCATCTGTAAAAATGAGGAAGAAAAACTATTTGATACAAATAAAAATCTAGATTTTCATGGCTTTTGCATGGTATATGGCCACTTAGGCAATAACCTTCCTTTTTTTGAAATATTTGTTGTTTTTTAAATAAAGTTACCCATTTATTTGAAAAGAATATTCTGCTGCCCCAAATTTTTTTCAGGAATCCGATTTAAAAATCAGAATTTAGGCTTGGTTGCCGAGAAATAGCCGAAAGCAGGATCGTCGTCATATGAAATCTTGGCACTCCAACTTGAGTCCATGCCTCAGCAACCAAGCATCTTTTTAAAATTCTGCTTTGTGATTCAGATTCCTGAAAAAAATTGAACTAGAGGCAGTCACCAGATGGGCAGTTTAATTTTCGAAAAAAAGTGTGGCCAACTGGCCAGTGTCTTTTTGTAATACCCACCAAATGGAAAGCTTCTGTCACTTGTGCAGTCAAACTTCTCCAACTCGAAGAAGGATTCAAAACGACCTCTTTGGAACGCATCAGGTGTGTTCATAGGCATGCTATACCAGCCACAAGCCTCCATTTCGGAGTCAAAATGGCAACTCAAATGTTTTCCTCCTCTTCTAATGGCCTTGTTCATAGCTGGGGATCTGCCCTGATTGGGTATGTACTCATAGACGCTGGCCAAAGCTCTCAGCTCTGAAAACATAACGTAACTATTACCACTGAAACAAAGTTAACTGTGAAAAAATAGTAAACTGTGGAAAAAACTGACCATCAGCCTTGTAAATGCCAAAATCAGCTCTTTGACATTTGGCAGCTCGCATGTCCCTGTCTAAGTTGGGCGCCGCCAACACCTTTGCATTCCTGTTACGAAGAGCAGCTGATTGTCTGCCAGGCAGATTGGTCACCCTGGCTGAGCCAATGCAACCATGGCACACTGCAAACACATTTCACATTCCAAAACGGCACTGCCAGAAATTAACACAATTGATTCTAACCCAAATGATTGTGAACCAAATTGTTTTTAAAAGCAATTGTTTTCGGAAAAAATAAAGTTGACATACAGTGAAACCTCGATAACAGGGCACCCCGATAACTGGGCACCCTCGATAATAGGGCACCTCAGGCCTGGTCCCGGCCACGGTTAACTAAAAATATAGTAAAACGCACCTCTATAATTGGGCACTCTATAACTGGGCACCCTCGATAGTGGGGCACCTTAAGATTAGTCCCGACTAAGAAGTCCGACCTCGATAACTGGGCACCATCGATAACTGCACAGCAAAATATCAGTTACGACAAAAAATTTACTTGGTTCGGGCATAAGCCTAACTTAAAATCACCTACTCAGTCATTAACACTAGAAAGACGGCCTGTAAGAGCGGTATATTCTGGTGCAGTTTTGAACGCTGAATCCGAATTTCTCAGCAGAATTGGCTAATCAGCCCTTAAATTGCGTTAAATTTGCGATTTTTGAAACCGGATGTTTTGAACATTTTTAAGCACAATTATTTTTTAATGAGCTGTAAAACGCAAGTCTGCAAAGCCAGCCATATCGGCTGCTGAAGCGTACAAAGCCTTTGAGATGGTCCGTCAGTACGTAGAAGAAAATATTGTTGATCTGTCCGTGCTTGATCTTTTCGACAGATGCGATGATGTGTTAATTTCCGTTCGAATGAAAAACAAAAAGCAAAGCATTATAACTGATTTCTTTTCCTCTAATGTTTGATTGTTCAATTGTTTTGATTTGGTTGATAAAATAAACAATTTATTGTTATCAAAAAAACTTGTAGAAAATTCTCGATAATTGGGCACCCACTGTGTTCCTGAAGTTCACTGGTACTCCATAAGAGGGCACCTCGATAACGGAGCACCCTCGATAACAGGGCACCCTACAGCCAGTCCCGTGGAGTGCCCTGTTATCGAGGTTTCACTGTAATTAGTTATGACACTTGCGTCTACTGTACCGAACCCTGAAATCTGGGGTGGGTGCCAGGGCTGGCACCGATTTCTGGTTCTGATTATTTTCAAAAAAATCGGGTGCATAGCACTTTTTAAGACATTATTTGGAGTTTTCAAAAGTCCTTTGTTTTAAAATTTTCCTATATTTGGGTCGAAAAATCTCCAGCATTTTTTCGAATTTCAACTTAATAATCTCTATTTCAGTGCTAAAAACTTAATAAGCTTTTGATAAATAAGGTATGTTACTCAATAACTCCGGCATGGCTAAAGGATGGCTCTATTCACTTTTAGGGGTCAACATTTTTGCCTTGGTCTGTTGTTTTTTCTTAAAAATTGCCTTGGTCCCTTTGTTGTTTTGAAGGTGGTCATGTTTAAGGGTGATCATGTTAACCATAATCACCATGATCACCATAATCACAATATTGAAATAACACTAATGGACAATGGGACCAAGGCAATTTTTAAGAAAAAACAACAGGGGGGACCAAGGCAAAAATGTTGACCCCTAAAAGTGAATAGGGCCGGCATAAAGGATGGTTCATTCTTACAGATTATGTCTTTTAATACACACTATCCCTGACTATAATATTAAAATCTCAAAGTGGATAGGCGCCTTCTATAAACTTTTTTCGTGTGCCACTGATTTAAGTGGCTAATCCTACTGGTATTTCTCAGCCATGTCTGATATCATTTTGATTCATTTTAACACAAAACCCCCAATTTCCAACTATAAGGTCCAAAATCTCAATTTTTTTACAACAAATTCCAGATCTAAGTTCCGCCGTAAAAAAGCTTTCTAATAAGTACAAACAGCCGTTAAAATATTTCACAGAAAAAAAGTTACAACGGGCACAACGGGACCACTCAAAATGGCAACACAGTCGACCCGAACACTATATAAATATTTAGTAACTTTTTATAGCTAGTCAGAAAGCTAAGTGGGTACCTCTCGGATAGGTTTATATATCGGATAGGTTTATAATTTTTCAGTCAAAATCACAAATAAACCTGTTTTTCTAACCTAAAATCATATGGGGATTTGCTTTGACAAGACTAAAAATGCGATTTTACCTACCCGAACCCCAAAAAGTGGGGTGGATTTCTCCTCAGGTGGATGTCCACCTGGATAGCCTCAAAAATTAAAATTTCGTCTGAAGAAAAAAAAAACCATTTTTGTAACTAAAAATGGGTTCAGTAATTGGGTTTGTTAGGGCAAAAATTGCAATTTTACACATTCCAGCTCGACGTCCACCTGGAGGAAGGGCAATTGCCTCAGTTTCTCAGATGTTGGTAAGTTCTAACCAGGTTTTGTTTTTAAAAAACAGTTCTAAACACCTATTTGTAATAAATATTACATGATGTGTATGCTCATTCAGAAAAATTCCCTAATATTTAGGCTCGACCACCTCGGAGTGGGTATGGGCTAAACTACCTTACATGGGGGTCGCCCAAAAATCGGCTTAAACCACTTTTTGTGCGTTTTAGCTGCTGAAACGTACAGAGAACATGTTTTTGGGGCGCGTTCGACCATTTTTGAAAAAAAAATGTTTAAAATTTTTTCCCTTTTTTTATTATTTATTTTATTATTATATTTACAAGGGACCACAGGCGCATATCGGCGCCTCTATAGTATTTCGAAATTTCAATGAGGGGCTATGACTTCATTCATAAAAATAGGTATATCCCTATTAGAACTCATTTTTCGCCTGTTCTTTTTAAACGAAAGCTGACATTCTGGGAACACGATGGTATTAGCGACAAAAGTGATTTCGCTATCTACGACCCGTTCTGGCCTTCGAAGTAAAAAAGCGTTACCCACCCACACATGCCAAATACTATATAAGATTGTTTTCTAGCTTAATTTTTTTTTTATATTTTATTGGCAACACATTTAGGCGATGAAAATTAGCGCGAGAAATACAAACTATGAAACCAAATGGCTTAGATTTAGAATTCAACGTTGAATCTATCGCGGTGGAATTTTTTGAAAGTGCAAATGAGCATCTTACTATTAGTCAAATAGCTCAACAGCCATCTTAAGTTCTGATGCCTAATTCAGAGTCTTGAGGATTCTTTCGGTCACTTGGATATCTAAGAATAAAAAATATCGAGTTTTCAAATGAAAACGCAAAAATAAAAAAACCCCCCATAGAAACTTTCCTCGTGTCACGAAAATGTATTATTGTGTGCAAGGCTCAAAAAGCAAAAAACGGCTCTAATCAAAAAAATCAAGAATTTATCATTTAAATTATTGGGTTCTTGCGATGAAAACTATTGGCTACAAAACTGCTTTGTAAAATTCAAAATTTGAGCTCTCGTTTTTCCTTATTAGAAATAACATTATGGCGCGATCACAATGTGTCACAAGTGTCACAGTTCCGTTTCCAAAATTTAGTATTGGATCAGCTGACCGAAAACTTTATTTTTTCCAGTATCTGACAGTATATCTAACTGTCTATTAGCTGGCTTAAAAGTTTAATACAGTCAAACCTCGTTATAGTGCGACCCCGGATATAGTGCGAAACTCTTTGGATGTCTGTCTGAATGCCAGTTATCACGATTCGGGACTTGCACTATCGAAACTTTTAAAGACTTTTGACCATGTTCATCGAACTCAAGGTCGCACTATATCGAATTTTGCACTATATCGGGGGTCGCACTATAACAAGGTTTGACTGTAATGATAACGTTGAAATAAGATTGAAATATAATTTTGAAAATAAAATGGTGAACTAATAAATTAGGTGATAGATTTCTTGTTGCAGTCTTACACCTATTTTACGTCGCAGTTTCTATAAAAATTCTATATTTCAGTGTTTTGATGTCTACTTCGGCTGAAATTCCTCTTGTACGTCAACGTAAAATGGCAGGAGTGTCGGGAAAAGCTTCTTCTCATTCCAGTGAGTCTAAAGATTCGAATGAGTCGAGTGACTCGACTTACTCTCCCAACAAGGTAAAATATGCTTCAATTCAAAACCTCCATTATGAAATTTTTTAGAAAACCAAGAAGAAGATCAAAAAGAAGGCCAAGATCAAGAAGAAGACAAACAAGAAGGAGACAAACAAGAAGAAAGACGCGGACAAAAACGAGGAGGAAAACAACGTTCTCGATTCTGATGGGGCTCCCAAGGTAATATCATTGCTCAGGTCATGTCATTGCATTTTCTCGTTAAACGTTCCTTTTAAGAGCAAGAGGTTCAAACAAGGCTATCGCAACGATGAGCAATTGGAAGAAGAAGGCAATGCTAGCATGTCTGATGGAAATCAGAAGGTATCTCAGAAATATAAGCTATTCAAAAAAACTTTGCTAAATTATAGGAGAAGGACAAAGAAAAAGACAATAATGAGCAAGCATTCATTCCAGCCAATCAGCTTTCTGAATTCATTGCCAATGTTGCAAATGCTACCTATGTGAAGACTGAAGTTTTTGAACCCGAAGAGACTCTAGTGGTAATTGGCATGTGAACTCTTTGTCGGGTTAAATTTTACTTTTTAGAGCAAGAAAGCTAGCCGAACCTGCCTCAATGATGTCGTGGCTGGAGTCCGAGATTCTACGTTTTCCGATGTCAGCAAGCAGGTATCGCAAAAATACAAGATATTCAATGTGAATCTATTAAATTATAGGAAAAGCAAAGAAACAAGGAAAAGGACAAGAAGAAGATTAATGAGCAAGTATCCATTCTACAGTCTGAGCCTAGCCTTCCTTCAAATCAACCTTATCCAGCGAATAAGCTCTCTGATGCCATTGCCAATGTGAAGACTGAAGTTTTCGAGGCTGAAGAGACGCTAGTGGTAATTGGCATGTGAACTCTTTTCCGTGCTGAATTTTACTTTTTAGAGCAAGAAAGCTAGCCAAATTTTCCTCGATCCCGATGAGTCTGAAGTGGCAGGAAGTGCCATATTTTCCGGAGCCAATGAGAAGGTATTGCAAAAACACGAGATATTTAATGCGAATTTAATTATAGGACAAGGAAAATAACAAGTATAAGGAAAGGAAGACCAACGAGCAAGCATCCATTCCAGAGTCTAGGCCCAGTCTTCCTCCGAATCAACTTCATCAAACGACACCAAATGAGCTCTCTGATGCTATCCCTAGCGCTGCCGACATCAATCGACCCTCTAATTCGGTCTGTTTTATACTATATTTCGAGCGCACTAATAATCTCTCGACCTTTGCTAAATTCTGATGTCACCTTTTTAGCCATATTTTTCGAAAAATAATTTGACTGTCTTATCTGACACATCTGTAAAACAAGCATCTTATCTACTATTCCATCAACTTCTAACGGCGTTGCAGTTCTTTTGCTTGGTTTTTTTGAGTGTCTAGCTCTTCTCTATTTTTATTCCAAAACTTTTTACCAAGATGAAATTGCCGTTAGAAGTTTTGAGTGAAGCTATTCAGTTTTTAAGTACTACTGACTGTTTGAAGCTGTACCAAGGCTCAAAGGATCCCATTAGACATTTAGCTGAATCCCGTTTTATCAAGCTTTGGGTAGATGTGGTAAAAAATATTGTAATATAAAGTGTGAATTTCAGGAAACAGCTGATTTGGAGCGAGCACACGACTTGATTGAACAAATGAATGAAGAGATTCATCGCCGAGAGCAAGAGTTTCATCGCCAACAGGAAGACATCTATTTTTACCGAAGCGAGTACTATGCGATGTGCAAAAAGCATAAAGAAGTTCCCAAGAAGAAGCCTGAGAATTGAAGCTAGTAAAGGATAAAAAAAATTGACATCGTATACATCTGGACTTCATCTCTATTGAGTAAATAAAAGTTCGCTTGTTTCATATTTCTATTTATCCCTGTTCCACTTGCATTATTCAGGTTTTTCATCTTTTCATCGGTGAACTAGCTATTCAGTTAGGATAGATGTTTTATGGCGTTTGTTTGAAAATGTGTTTACCAATCTAAAGCAAAGCCTACCAATCTAAAGCGAACCAATCTAAAGCGAAGGTATCTCAGCCTGCGTTAAGGCTGGCCTAATGCTTGTATATTTTAAATCTCGGAATCCATAAACAAGGATTACACACAGTCGGTTCTTTGACATTACCCGGTTTTTGATTCCTGTCGTTTTAAAAAATTGGCCTTTATTCGGTTCTCAGTCAAACCATAATTTCGCTGTATCTGCTTTTTTGGTTTTTACAGTGTATTCGTACTAGATTTTTGGATTGGTTTTTTTATTATCTGATCTAGCTATCATTTGCCGTGTCATCTATCAATATTTGTCTTACTTGAGTTATCGTTTTTGTTTGTTTGAATCGATTTAATTGGTTGAGTCGATCCATTTAGCTGATTTGATTCATCTAGTTAGTATTGCAATGGAATAAATTTTATGATTAGTAGTCAGAGTGGTTAACTCAAATTTCAAAAAAGGTGGCGAAATTCCCCCAAAAGGTGGCGTTTTAACTAAAAATTTTCTCAAAAGGTGGCATTTCTAAAGAAATGTATAAATATGAACATCTTTATTCCCCGAACATGTACAACACCACGTGCCTTTTTCAACAAATCTTCATCGATAACAAACAAATTGTACATTTTTGAGCAATCTACATCACTGTTACATTTGACGGACACAAGTGAATTGAGTGTTCTCGGATGCGCTAAACAAAGTGAATTAAGCAACTCCCGATAATAGCCAAAGGAACAGTTATAAAGAAAAAGCACTGAATTTAACAAAACCAATTCTGCGAAAATCATGAAATAAGGAAAGAATGTTCTGCACATTTTGCCGAATTTTGCACAAAAATGCCACCTTTTGCTTTTTGGTGGTGGTAAAATTTTATGGACCAATTGGCCTGTAGACCAATGGGCTGTGGGCCAATTGATTTAGAGCCCTTGGGTAGGTATGAAAAGAATTGATTATACCAGCAACATGGGTAGGGACGGGGTAGGGAGGCATCGAAACCAAAGACATAACTAATTATTTCCAGAACTATTTGTTACAAATTTATTTTTGATAAAATTAATTTGTGTTAGAATCAATTAATGTTAGAATCAATTGTGTTAATTTCTGGGAGTGCCTCCAAACATTCAAACTACCGTTTTCTCTCACTACCGTCAAACTAGTCAGTAGCAAAAAATGTTTACGACTAACTTGTCACGTGATTGAGCCGTAAAAAACAGAACTACCGACCGGCTTTTCACGATATAGTGCGACCGCACAAGGTTCGTTACCGCCGAGGGTCCGACACTTTTTTACATCGATTTTTGAAGTCTTTTATTCGTCAGTCTGATCAGAAAAATCAAAGAGACTCTTATTGAGATTCTTCTCCTTCTTGAAAATAGGATCGCACTATATCGGGATCCGCGGGTCTATACAGCAAAATTTTCGCTATTAAAAAAAAGACCGGTAAAATAATAATTTCTAGGATTTTTCTGATTAGACTGACGAATGTTCTAACCAGGAAAACCAAAAAGTTCTAGCCAGGTTTTGTTTTTAAAAAACCTTCAGGTGGCGGAAATTGCAATTTTAGTCCTATTTAACCCGATTCCTTACATGATTTTACGTCAGAATTAATCGTTTGTTTATTATTTTGACTATACAGTCAACCCTCGATTTAACGTCACCCCTTCAAGTTCGTTCCCACCTCGGGTCTGACACTTTTTTGACCTTGATTTTGAAGCTTTTTGCCAGTTGTCTTCGGTCATTCTAGTCCGAAATATTGCAAGGATTCTGATTTTGCCGATCGTTTTTGTAAATAACAACAGTTTTGCCAAAAAGACCCGCGGGTACTCATTTACAAGAACGATCGGCAAAATCAGAATCCTTGCAATATTTCGGACTAGAATGACCGAAGACAACTGGCAAAAGGCTTCAAAATCAAGGCTAAAAAAGTGTCGGACCCGAGGTGGGAACGAACTTGAGGGAGGTGACGTTAAATCGAGGGTCGACTGTATTTTTGGTGTACAGTCGACTCTCTATATAACATAACTCTACATAACATAAAACTCCTTATAACATAATACTGGAAACGATTTGGTTGGTCGCCCCTAAATTAAGCCAAATCGACTCTCTATATAACATAATTCTACATAACATAAAACTCCTTATAACATAAGTTTTTCTCGACCCCCAGCCCATAGATTGCCTCTCTATATAACATAATCTCCTAAAATGTCGAATAAATCGAACGTTGAATTTGTTTTGTTTTGAGAAGAAATTTATGCATTGTTTTGGTGACCACAATTCATAATATTTCAATTACTTTTGTTTGATGCTGTTGTGTAACTTGTTTTGTTCCAGCATCGATATGAACACTTCAAGCAAGAAGCGTCGCGTCATTTCTCTGAATGTGAAGAAGCAAATCGTCGACGCTTCGACGAATTCAAATCTGCCCGAACTCAGCAAGCAATTTGCACTGCCGGTGCGCAGTTGAAAAGGGCGGAGATGCAAAACGTGCGCGTCTTAAGCTGGTCAAGAGCGAGGATTTGGAAGAAGCTCTTCTGCTGTGGTTCAAGGACGCCAGAAGCAAAATGAGCAAATGTCGGGCGACATCCTCAAGGTATGTTTTGGGTTCTTTTTTAAGCACGGTTTTCTTGTTTTAGACAAAAGCGATGGACTTGGCTAAGGTTCTCGGCGTCGTTGACTTCAAGGCAAGCGAAGGTTGGCTAAGCAAGTTCAAGCAAAGGCACTCGATCTTTTCAAAAGAATCAAGGAGAAGCGGCAGAAATCGACTTGGAGGCACTCGGCAATTGGCAGCAAGAAGTCCTGCGCGAAGCAATCTCACACTTCTCGGCCGACGACGTCTTCAACGCAGATGAAACAGGTCTCTTCTGGCAGCTACTGCCTAACAAAACATTGGCATTTAAGGGTGGGTTTTGAGAATTTGTTGATTTACTGGTGAACATTGCGTTTTCAGGAGAGCGGTGCACAAAGAAAAGCAAAGAGCGCATCACAGTCCTTGTTGGGAGCAACATGAGCGGAACAGAGAAACTGCCCCTTCTGGTGATCGGCAAGTCAGCAAAGCCTCGTGCGTTCAAGAACAAGGAAGTTCCGCTCGACTACAAGGCCAATTGCAAAGCGTGGATGACTGGTAATATTGCTTTGTGCTTTGCATGGTTGAGGATTTAAGGATTTTCAGCAGATTTGTTCGAGTGGCTAAAGCAATGGGATCGAAAACTGAAGCGTGAAGGAAGGCAGGTTCTGCTCTTTTAGATTTTCCGGCCATTCGAAGATCCAGCTGGAGCAAATCACGATCAAGTTCCTACCACCAAATACGACTGCCGCATCACAGGTTCATTTTGGACGATTTACAGTGGATAAACATTCTTTTTTAGCCGATGGATCAGGGGATCATTCAGAACTTGAAGGTCCACTATCGTCGCTTTCTCCTACGTGAAAGGATCGCTGCTTTCGATGCGAAGGCCGAATTCAAGATGGACCTTTTCAAAGCTGTTCAGTTCCTGCGAAGATCTTGGTCAGATGTCAAGCAGGAAACGCTGGCCAATTGCTTCAGGAAGGCCGGATTTGTAAAAACGTGGAGGTTGGTTTTCATTCACTAGAGATAAACATAATTATTGGATTTAGGCTGCGGAACCAACACTCGAAGACCGAATCGATGCGGATGTCCAACCTATGGGAGAAGAGCAAATTATGGGAGAAGAGCAAATTTGTGGTCCAATCAACGAGCTAAACACTTTGTGGGCCGAAATGGAAGCAATGAAGCTTGTGGAAGGAGATCTAGACGACTATTTGGCGGTGGACGATCAGCTGGCGACCGGTGGAACACGCACTCTGGCAGAAATTGTGGCGGACGTTTCAAAAGCAAATGCGGAAGAGCCGGAAGCGAGAAGGTAATGCTTGATTATTTCGCTTTTATTGGTTTTCGTTTCAGTGACACTGAAGTGATGGAAGTCGAAGAAGAGTCAGTGCCACCAGTTACCAGAGGAGAAGCAACCGCTGCACTCAAGATCTTACAGCGATACGTGGATGAGAACACCAGGGATTTAGCCATACTCCATCTTACCGACCTACTCGACGATTTCCTAGCTCAAGAACGCTTGAAGAAAATGAAACAAAAAAAAACCTCTTAGATTATTTTACTGTTAACCACTGATCGTTTGTTTGAATATTGAATGTTATTGTTGGTTAATAAAGCTATTTTGTGAGAAACTCTATATAACATAATTGTTGAAGAGTTTTAGAATGAAAAACTCTACTTAACATAAAACTCTATATAACATAACCTCTACATAACATAACTTTTTGGCCGGTCCCTTGAGTTATGTTATATAGAGAGTAGACTGTATATCGACCTGACCATAGGGTACCCAAATCAGGTTTCAGGGTTTGGGTAAGTCAAATTGAAATTTCGTTCTTATCAAATGGGATTCACCACATGATTTTGAATCAGAAAAAATGCTTTGTTCTGATTTTCAGCGTGACATCTAGCAAAGATATCCTGAAAAGAAACTGAAAACAGAAGTCCCCGATATTAGCGAATTTTCGAACTAACTTTTAAACGCGAAAATTCCAATTTTGTAAACAGAAACATTCCAAAAAAAATGTTATCGAAAACCCAAAACCTCCAAAATAATTTGTCCGAAAACGGCAAAAGCCCAGCTTATTTCACCCACAGCGGCAAATGCCGAAAATGGAAATTTTTAAAACTCGCGCTTTTCCAAGCTGCTAATGCCGAAAGCCAATACAGCCGAAATTTTATGCTAAAATATCGCATGCCATAATCGCACTCGAAATTCAATGTCGCATCGTAATTTTTTGACCAAAAATATCGCATCGCAAAAAGGCAAATGCACAGCATCTACTTATAAACTTAGCATCTATATTAACTTTCATTCAAGAAAAAAAGAATATTGCTACCACCAGGTAGCAATATTCTTTAACTTTAAACCTGTTTGAAAATTTTAAATTGCCGGCTTTTGGGAAATGACCAGGGACGAAAAGACCGTCGCCCCTTTTTTGAGGAAACGCGCCTATGCCTCGCATTATACCGAAGTCGAATATATTTTTATACAAACAACTCACCTACAACCAGCTGTAGGACGACAATCAGCAAAAGACGACCATGAAACAAATTACATTTTTTACTCTTTGACCTTTTTAGGCCGACCGGCCACAAGAATCGGTTTAGATTAAACAGTGAAAGCAGGATTGACCAGTAAGTTTGCATTCTTTTTTCTCATTTTCAATTAAAAAGCTATGAGAAATAGTACACGAATATAAAATATTGGTAAATTTGAATAACCAGTATAAGTGAAATGGTCAGCTCCTCCAAAAATCTTAGGATGTGCCTTTCTGGATTGTGAGCATTTGCATGACCAGTGGAGCCCACTTGAATTCAAAAGACTTCATGAGCGGAAATGATGAGTTGTGTGCATTTGCACTCAGTAATCCCCGCTCTTCCAAGAGCTAAGGATTATTGAGGAAATCCATGAGTTTGTTGATGGATGTGCTCAAATCCCTCTCCAGAGATCACCCCGAATAATGAGGAGCAGGAAGAGAGGTTGAGGTTAACCCTCACAATTGCGCAACTTCTCCCTGACCAATTATTTCTTCTTCTCTGGAGCATGTCCGCTAGCTGTCAAGGCTGTGTTCTTCTTTCCATCTCTTATTTATATTCGTTTGTTGATTTTACAGAAAGTTCATTTTTTCTGCTGAAGGTTTTAACAATGAGAGTGGTCGTTGTTAAGAAATCATCAAACATAGTAGAATTAACCCTTAAACCTTAAACTACGGCATGTTCCTTTCAACCCCGAAAAAATTAAAGAAAATCAAAAAACTGGAAGACAGTGACCTTGATATTCCTTGTACTCTTTCCATCTGTATATTCTGATTTCCATCCTTTAGCCAACATACCGTATTACTGTATTAACTCCCCTCCCCAAAACCCAGAATTTCCTTTATTTGTTTTTCTTATTTTTGACCCACTTTTTATATAGACATGTAACATACCAAAATGTAGCCCGGATTCCCAGCTACATTTTGGTATGTTGTATTCTGAGAGTCTTTTCAAAAAAGTCGGTCAAAAACAAGAAAAACAAATAAAGGAAATTCCGGATTTTGGGGAGGGAACTTAATACAGTAAATACGATACTCGATGGTAAAGGCATTTAACACACCCAATACGAACCCATAGACCGATGAATTGTTGGCGATCATTTTAGTATATTATGAGCCCGGGTGTAGTAGTAGTATGACAATCACGGCGCAACACTTGAAAGCCTGTGGGTATCCCTTTTTCACCTACTTTGTCAATGATTGAAGCGGAAAGGAACCGCACCATCATGTTTACAAATAAATTCTGAGTCGAAATATACCAATCCACAGGTGCGTAAGAAATATAAGTGCGTAAGAAGTTATTACAAAAATTAAAAACTTGCAACAAAAATTTTCCACATAAATTTTTTAAGCACAATATGTTAAAGATGATGACCGCGGACCGAAGAAAATTCCTGGACGATACTTTATTAGCACGACCATACTCGGATGCAAAAAAGCAAACAAAAATTCTCGAAGCAAACAAAAATTTCGAGACCGAATTCTAAATTTTCCTATTTTTGGGCATCCAAAAAGTAAGGCGGCCAGCCGCCTTATCAAAGGAAATACGGTACGAAGCAGTACTCCAGCACAAGACACAGACACAAAATTGGATTCCCAAGTGCAGATTAAAACTCGGAGACAAAACAGCGCTGAAGAATAGTTGAGAAATTAAAAAAACAGCTCACATAAAGTAGGTCATAATTCTTTATAGGACACTAACAACAATAACAAAATATACGAGGAAGGATATGAACTAGCGCATGTTGTGAACTTCTCTTATTAGCTTCTCAGCGACCATCTCCAGGCTTCCGTCCTGAAATAGAAAATGAGGCTATGGGTCAAATACAAGGATCGTTTATTATTTTCTTCTCACCTCCAAGATCAAGTTGAACTCCTCATCGAGAATGTCATCCAGCCAGTCTGCTAGCTCGTTTGCATCCATACTCTGAAATCACCATTAATTGCATCCAACTGAATAAGACCAAAGCAAAATAACTACCTTATTATCGCAGTCAGTGAGGTATTGCGCAAGCACATCTCCCAGCCATTTGTCTTTGTCCGAAGTTCTTGACCCGCCCAATTCGTCCTGCACCGCCAGCTGATAGCTTGTCCATTCGTCAAGAACACCTCTGACCAATTCGCGCACTGCTTCGAAGAAAGGCTGATCTGTAGGCTCTGACTGACTTGGCTGGAGCTCCATGGATGTTGGCTGCTCGATGGCATCGTCTGAAGATTCGGCTACGGCATGCAATCTTTCGCGCTTAGGCTGCTTTCTTTGCACTTGGACCCACTCTTCATCCATTGTTTTTTGTCTGAAAAAAGAGCGATTTAAAATATGAAAATTGCACGCTAAAAAAATTGTATAAATGCGGAAGAGCAAAATCAACCCTGCCAAACTGACAATTATGCCAAACTCGATCAACCAAAAAAAATTTTGCTTAAACGCATTTAAAAAAAATCTCTTTGCATTTTTATTGGCATAATGTTCGCAGATCTCGTTCTGTATTCCAAATGTCAATTTTAAATTCTTGCGTCAATTGAGTTGAAAAAAAAACAGAAATATCACAATTGTAAGAGTAATTAACAGGTGTTTGCTAAAAACACTACCACTACTGTCTAGTCATGGCTGCAGAAATTCGTTGGCTGGGTCTAGCCGACAATAAGGTGAAAGAAACAACCAAAAATGTTGCTCTCACAGCCTTATTGAAAAAAATTGTCGATTTGGCTAAGGCTTTTGAAAACTCAAATGGATGTTCCACGAGTTGTGAGGTCATTGAAAACAAACAGAAGGTAAGGTTCTTTCCCTATTTAATCTGTATTACTTTCTTAATATTCAGGGCAACTTCTTATATCAACTGGGCACCAAGCTGAAGCCGCAGAGTCATCAGCACCTTCCGATCATAGTCAAACACATCATGAATGGAAATATTCGAAATGATGCTCAATTCAAGGCCGCCACTGACTACCTGCTCGCTAATTCCGTTGGAAGTGCTGACAGCTCAGTTCAAATAGATGAAGACCAGTTTAAGAAGAGTTGTGGAGCTGGAGTAGTCACTACGGCTGATGATATTGAAGACAAGGTACGAAATATTTTCAATTTGCCGTTAATTTAAAAGCCTTTTTTAGGTGAAAGCAATTATGGGAAAGCACAAGCAGGCATTGGTCATAGATCGATACTCTTACAACATTGGCAAAATATTGGGTTGGTTTTTCCTAAATTTCCAGTCAAGATGCGGTTTAATGTTGCCCGTAAAGTTCATGTATTGTCAATTTTGTGCCCTGGTTTTTTGTCCCTGATATTCGATTTTTTAATTACATGTAGCTGGGTCTGAAAAAAATTCCGAGCTTGGCACTGATAAATTGGGCTTTTGCCCTTTTCCTTGCTTCAGGCTCCGGATATTATATAGAGATTAATTAATTTATTCAGCTGACACCAAAACGTTATTGCCATGGGCCGATGGATCAGCAGTTAAAAGAGAAGTGGACATGCAAGTTCTACTTCTACTAGGTCCAAAAACAGAAGATGAGTTGAATCCTAAACCCAAGAAGAAGGTTCCTGCGGCTACTATATCATCAGCAACTATAGACAAAAGCAGTAAAGCCATAAATGGAACTAGCAAAGAGCAAGCTGCAGTGGCCACCAACAATAACAATGGTCAGGAAGAAGAAGGGGCAGAGTCCATAGAAGAGTTGCTAAAAACCAGGGCTCATTTCCACAAGGTGGGTGAGAACTTCAAGACAGATGGATATGTGGTTACCCCCCACACCATGCAATTATTGGGAAAGCATGTCAAAGCTGTGCAGGGCAAAGTAAGTGCTGTAAATATTGCTGTGAAACAGTTGATTGTCATGTTTAGGTGACCACCCGTTTTCCCCCAGAGCCCAATGGTATTCTGCATATTGGACATGCCAAGGCTATTAACATCAATTTTGGCTTTGCCAAGGTTAGTTTTGATTTTTAGGAGTTTCGCTTCATTTTAGAATCAATGACTTTGGTTTAGTCGCAAGGAGGTCGATGCATTCTCCGCTTCGATGACACCAATCCAGAGAAGGAGGAAGGAAAGTTTTTCACTGCTATTGAGGAGGCTGTCAAATGGCTAGGTAAGTCACATTTTCGTTGTCTTTTCTATCTGGCCTTTAGATTTCGGGTTTGACTTTTGTCTAAATTTTTGGTCTGAGGATTCTTATACGACATTGTAGCGAACAAACCGATTTTTTTGTTCTGCCTTTGGCCAAAAGAAAATTGGTGAATTGAGTCGTGAATCAATATAATATTATAGGCTACACTCCCTACAAAATAACCCACTCCTCCGACTACTTTGACCAGCTCTACGAATGGGCAGTGGAATTGGTTGAAAAGAACCTGGCTTATGTGTGTCACCAGAGCGTAGAAGACATGCGAGGTCTGGATGCAAAACCATCACCTTGGAGGCAAAGGCCTGTGCAAGAGTCTCTACAATTGTTTCAGCATATGAAAAATGGTGTGTTTGATGAAGGGCAAGCCACGCTAAGATTGAAGCTGACTCTGGAAGAAGGCAAGATGGACCCAGTGGCATATAGGATTAAGTTTGTGCCTCATCATAGAACCAAGGACAAATGGTGAGCGATATCTCTGGTGTAGCTAGTAAATGTAATTGATGGTTTTTTCAGGTGCATATATCCAACTTATGACTATACCCATTGTTTGTGTGATTCAATTGAGAACATCACTCATTCTTTGTGCACCAAAGAGTTCCAGTCCAGGTTGGTTACAGAAAGTTAAATACGGGTGACTTTTGATAATAAGGGGCGCCCGGACATTGTCCAAAATAATAGACAATGTCTCCCGACAAAACCTTTTTAAAATGTACAATGTCCGGGTGCCATAATTAAGCACCCTTTCAAGTTTGTTTTTCAGCTAGGTCAATCAATTTTCTTACGCCACCATTAGGCGACTTTTGTCGAGCGTGATATGTTAGCCAAGCCAAAAAAAGCACTAGAATTTTTATTTTTTTGGTCTTTTGCGAATTTTACGACTTTCGGGCTTTTGACTCTTGCGAATGAGACCTATGGCTCTCGATATACCACAGTGGATTTTTTAAAAGTGACGTAATTATATTGTGAGCCGCAGATTTTACTGGCAAAGTTTTTAAGGCCCTCCCCAGACTTCGTGCAGTCATGACTTCGCAGTCATCAAATAAGGCTAAAACTCCGCAGTCACTAAAAAAGCAGTTTTTGACTGCGCAGCTTTGCTTGTTGACTGCACAGTCTGACTGCGCAGTCAACATGACTTCGCAGTCACCCTTCACTATCGTGTTACGTATTTCGAGTTGCAAAATTTAGCTGCGAAAACACGAAAAATAATCATTTTGGACATTTGAGTACCCCAATTCTATGTTTTTTTCGCTTGTCAAGTGCTTAATCTGGGGTTGTAATCATTTGCGCCCACTCATTTGCGCCCTCATCATTGCTTCTCTAATTTTGGTAATTGAAAATCGGTATCCTATTCAGAGTCGCGTCCTAAACACGGTTCGGTAATACTAAAATAGCTATTTTCACCAAGAAAAAACCTATCACGGGGCAGGTGAGTACTTCAACAACCTGGATGGTACTCTAAACACCTGGAGATTACTATACTTCTTCAGTGGTACTCCAGTGGACTACCTTGAGGTACATTGACCACCTGTAGGGTACCACAGCCTTTAAAAAACCAGTTTTTGCTCTTTACAAATGGTTCTTGGCGCCTACATAGCATAATTTGCTTGCCTTTTTGGGTTGAAAAGCGCGGTTTGTTTGGCTTTTCGAGATGATAAAAATTTTGTGCACGAATTGACCTGTGGACGAATTCATCGCACAACGCATCGCCTAGGATGATGGTTCTAATCCAATTGGGTGCACACCCTACTTTTTCATGTTTTATTTGCAGGTTCGGTGTTGAAATAATCCTTACGCCCTTAGCAATCCAATAAGACCATCAGCACGGGGTTTCACAGTCCCCGAAGCTGATTTGCAAGCCAAAACATAGCTTAAACTTGCTTTTAATCCGAATGTTGCGAGAATTCAAATTTTATTGACATTAAATGACCTGGATTGCTCTAGAATCCCACCCGGAGTGGCCAGAAACCAATGAAAAGAGTTTTCGGGGGTTTACTAAGAAGGGGGGGAGGCTAAACTTTTTGCAAAAATTAATTGACCAAATCAGAATTCCAGTGCGATGAGCTGAATCGCTCAGAATCCAACCCTGAATCACTCATAACCACCATAAACCTGAAATTCTGAGCGATTGAGCCCATCGGACTAGAATTTTGATCCGCTCAATCGATTTTTTGCTACCCAATTTGTTTTGATGGTCATTTGCATTAAATCGCAAAATTAAGACAGTAAGATAGTTAAGACAGTTGGTGACAGTAAATAGATTCTGGAAATGATTCCAATCGATTTCTCGACATTTTTTGGCCCCAAAACGCAAATAGTTCAACTATATCACTAAGTAGAACTTCGATGACTTCGCATTCTAAATTTGATGACTGCGAAGTCAGCTTTACATAAAAATTGCAATAGAACATGGTTATTTGGTCTTGAAGGGGGGGGGCGTCTATTAGAGAGACCCTTTTAGTAAACAGGGTTTATTAGAGAAAATACGGTATTTTAGAAGTGATTTAGCAATTTTCGAATGGGATAGACCGATCACGTTCACCAAAAAAACATCCAAAAACGTGAAAAATTGACGGACCCCGCGAGGCGGGGGTGCAAACTTGAGGATATCGAACGGCAGCTCTGTCACAATCGGGCGAAAATAGAAAAGTAGTGAAAATATACTGGTTTCAGCAAGGCATGTAACTTGGAATGTACCGTATTTTCTCTACCAAACGGGCCGACCCGTTTATTTTTCAACCCCTAAAAAATCAGGAAATTGTCAATTGAAAATGGCCTTAACTCTGAAATCCTAGTCAAAAACTGAAGGCGGGACCGTTTATTAGATAGGGCCCGTTTAATATAAAAAATACGGTAACTATTGTGTAGGACAATAATTTCAATTGCAAAAATTTTGAGAATTTTTCGCTAAAAATACATTAAAAACAATTTTCAAAGCTGGCTTTTTATACATATTTTTGTGTTTTAGACGAAGTTCTTATTACTGGTTGTGCAATTCCCTCAACATCTACTGCCCTGTTCAATGGGAGTATGCTCGGCTAAATGTCAGCTATACTGTGGTCTCCAAACGCAAAATATTGAAGTTGATTGAGTCTGGAATTGTCAGGTAATTTCTAGTCACAAATCTTAGTCTAGTCCTTAATTTTTTTTGCGTTCAGTAATTGGGACGACCCTCGCCTGTTCACCCTACCAGCTCTGAGACGTCGAGGCATTCCAGCTGAAGCAGTCAATGCTTTTGTAGCCAAATTGGGATTGACTGTAGCACAGACGGCTATTCAACCTTCCATGCTAGACTCTGTGGTGCGCGATTACCTCAATACTACTGCTCCCAGGTAATGCTTTAATTTTTTCAAGGTTATTCCTTAGTCTAAGTGGAATCATAAAAATGCAGTCAAAAATTGCTGCCCGACTTTTTTTTATCAAGGTAAACAAAAAATTTGATTTTTATATAAGTGAAAATTAAAAAAAATCAAACATTCGAGTCCGTCTTATCGGGCACTGTATCGGGCACCTGCTCTAAGCCTAAGGTCCCGCCTAAGTTAGGTTTGACGACTGTTATCTTTGGGGTCTTTTTTTAATAACTCATGCCTAAAAACTCAAATTTACTCGTAATTGCAGGACTATGGCAGTGCTAGAACCGTTGAAAGTTCACATAGAAAACTACGCAAAACTAGGACTGCCCGACTCCCTTGAAACGCCTCACTTCCCAGCCAACCCTGACTGCAAAAACACTTTTCGAATTGCTTTTGGGCAGACCATCTACATTGAACGCGAAGACTTCAGATCGGTCGGTTTATACATAAAATAAATTAAAAATCTAGCAAAAAGAGATAAAAAATTCAGGATGGCGAGAAAGGGTACCGCAGATTGACTAATACTCAACCAGTTGGACTGAAGCATATTGGACTAGTCTTGCACTTTAAAGATATCCAAAAAGTAGGTTTGGTTAAAATTCGAAAAAGTGATTGAAACTAAATGATATGCTGTTGGAAAATTTATAGCTCGTGTTCTTTGGGTAGTTTGCACCTAAAATCTTCTGTTATCCAAAAGATCCGAAAAAACAACGAAACTTTTGGAAATCTGGATTGAATCAATACGATAAGCCGAATATTTATAGGTATATTTTGTCTCAATAACCCAACAGCACCAAAAGCTCGACCAGGGCTCGGTCGAGCCATGGGTCTTAGTGGCAAAACTTGTCAAAATCAGAGTGATAAAAATGTTGCATCCACCAGAGGTCTTACTTGATGGAGTTTTGGTTGGCCGTGACTCAATAAATAATCTAAATTTTCTGGAATCAAGTTCGGAAATTTCAGGTTTTAATTGCAATATTTCAAAAAAAAAGTACGCGAACTATTAATTCCTGGGTGAAAATTTGCCTCAATTCGCGATTTTTCACTTTTGATCTCTGAATTACTGTATTTAGAATCACAATGGTGCTGTGGACAGCATAGTTGTCGGAGCTGAAAAGTTGGGGGATAGCAGCATCAAACCTAAAGCATTCATCCACTGGGTAGCCGAGCCAGTCAACTGCGAAGTGAGACTGTATGAGCCATTGTGAGTGGTCTATCGCGTTTCGACTAAACACATTTTGAGAGTTTAGGTTTAAGCACAAGAATCCTGAAGACACAACAGTGGTGCCGGATGGCTTCTTGTCAGATTGTAATTCCGACACTCTGAAGGTGCTGCCAAATGCATTGATTGATGCAAGTGTGGCAGGTGCTCAACTGTATGATCGTTTCCAATTTGAAAGGACTGGCTATTTCTGTGTGGATAAGGACTCTACAAAACAAAAGGTTTATTGACTGTGAATATGTTTGAATTTTTTTGATTTTCCAACTTTTTGATATTTTAGCTAGTGTTCAACAGAACTGTATTACTGAAAGAGGATGCGGGCAAAAATTGAGACAGCTAGAATCTGTGAAAATTCGGGTTGCTTCTAAAAGTAATGCTATGTCAGGGAAAACATTTTGAAGACATATTTGCTCTTGTTAAGTTTAAGGATTTGTGGTCGATTTTTGTTGAATAAAGCTATTGTTGCTTAAAAAATCCAATTTATTCACTAAAAAACCTCTCAAAAAATCGTACAGGTTGTAGCAAGAAACTTTATTAAAAAAAATTTTAGTCGATCTCGTGATTTTAGGATGTACATAAATCGGGAGAGCTCGTGGTAATTAAAAAATTTACAAAAAAGTTGTTATTGATGTTTACATTTTCTTGAGATATACCTTATTTCCTCTAACAGCCGCCCCTGGGCGCTTATCAGAAGCATACAATTTTTTCAAACTTCAAGTGGCTCCGTAGTTTGTGTATTAAACGCCCCGGGGCGTTTATTTTCCAACCCCAAAAAAGTCGGAAAAAATTTGGGTCGATTTTGAATTTTTTGGGTGCTCAACTAAAATATGAAAAGTGGAATCAGGTAAACTCATACTAACTAAGAAAACGCGAAAAACAGATTCGCAAAATTATTTTTTTGGGCTGAGATATAGGTCCTTGGGGAGGGGGAGGGGCGATGTTGATTTATTAGAGAGGGGGCGTTTAATACAGAAAATACGGTAACCATTTTTTTCAAACTTCAAGTGGTTAACTAATTAACTGAAACTTTTTTTGCGGTCTGAAACTTTCTGAAACTTTTTCGATATCCTTCGCAGGCACTTTTTACACAGCTCAAACAATAAATGAAGACATAAATTTCAGACCACTTGAAGTTAGGGGGTAGGCTATTGGAGGAAATACGGTAGATTAGATTTACCAGTAGGCTTAGGTCTGTTAGTAGCATGCTACTGGCAGTAACTTTAAAAAAAATCGAATTGGCGTCAATTCGCTGTGTTTTTTAGGGCGTAGGGGCGTTTCCTCAAAAAAGTCTCATGTGAGGCTTTTTTGAGGAAACGTCTTAACAGAACGCCAACTTTGTACACATTCAAATTCATTCTTATTTTTCCCGCAGTCGACTGTTTTTCTTTACACTGTCAAGTTTTTAAACACTTGGTGTGATTCTGTCAAAAATTATTTTTTATTAAAGCGTTTGACCACTAAATCGATAAAGAAAAAATCTCAGCTACAAAACGATGTGAAAACATCTGAGATAAGAAACCAAAATACATGAAAAAGGTATGTGTTAAAGGGGCATGCTCACCTGTTCAAATTCTGTCCCCACCAATTCGAAAAATTTTCCTAATCATTGAACATTGATTTTTTAACTTGGTTTCTGATATAACTATACCTGAAATTAAATTCTAGGCCATGTTTTGTCAGAAACCAAGTCGAAAAATCCGTACAGAAATTCAATGATTCGGAAAAAAATTTGAATTGGCGGGGACAAAATTTGAACAGGTGAGCATGCCCCTTCAAGTGTTAAACAAAAAGTGTTATTTTCGGAACCACTGGTCGATACCGCCAGCCTTTTTGCGTGGGCCTGAAAACATCTACTGCGTTGCTTTTTTCTCTATATTGCTTTTAGTTCGATAAGCGTACTCAATCGCAATGAATCGAAGTATGAAAGATCTCTCTATTGTAGACAATGGTCGAGCCGTGACGTCTTCTGGCAAGGAGCCAAACTCAAACCGAATCCTCCGAGGTGTGCGTGCTGATCTCATTTTCCCAGCTGGAAAGGTACATCGTTCCCTCAAAGAAAGCTGTGACAACGGCCGTGCCGGAGCTCCTGCTGCTATTTACTGTGCTGCTGTGCTTGAGGTTAGTCAAATCTAGGAATTTCGAAAAAATTTCCCTTATATTTAGTACTTGACTGCGGAACTGATGCAGATAGCGGGGAGCATATGCAAAGAACAGAAAGAAGAAGTTATCACTGCTCAACATCTGAAGATGACCATCGAAGAAGACGAAGAGCTATATGAATTTATCTCTAAGCTAGCTACCGAGCAAGGTTGCACCACTGTCTCACCAAATCTTTTTAAATAAATTGGATTATTTAGATCAAAGTTCGGAAGAAGATGTCTACAGGTTCCTGCTGTCGAAGAGCACATCTGGTCAAAGTGAGCAACGAATGGATGTGGACTTGTCAGAAGATGAATAGAAGGGCGTTGTTGATTAACTACTCTCCATTACTATGCAGATGTTCACTCTGTTGCAGTTCTCTCATCGCTTTATCTATGCTTTTGTTATTGTTGCAAGTGTGCTCTGAATAAAGGCTTCTCGTGGAGTGTAACTGTCACGGTTTTTGGGTGCTAGAACACTTCCTGTTTGTAGCAGTCCGTGTCAATCACATTGTGTAGTTTTTCGGGCGAAAGAGGCGTACAGTCAAACGTCGTTTATCCGGCACCGCCAAAAGTTCATTCCCGCCTTGGGTCCGACACTTTTTTCAGCTCAATATTCGAAGTCTTTTGCTAAATGTGATTCGCCAGTCTAGTCCGAAATATTGCAAGGATTCTGATTTTGCCGGTCGTTTTTCCAAAATTTTTAAATTTCGTCATAAAGACCCGCGAACCTCGGTTATCCGACACTCCTTTGAAAATCAGGTGCCGGATAACCGAGGTCCGCGGGTCTTTATGACGAAATTTAAAGATTTTGAAAAAAACGAATGGCAAAATCAGAATCTTTGCAATATTTCGGACTAGACTGGCGAATCACATTTAGCAAAAGACTTCGAATATTGAGCTGAAAAAAGTGTCGGATCCAAGGCGGGAATGAACTTTTGGCGGTGCCGGATAAACGATGTTTGACTGTATTAGTTAAAACATATAAATTTTTGTTAAGGACAGGTATTTGGTGAAAAAAACTTCATTCTGAAGCATCTTAGTGGCTAAAATTTCTTCCGTAATCCAATTCTTCCGGGTTCAATCCAGTTCTCGCGATTTCGAGGATCCAGGTATACGGTCCCGAAAAAACCCTCGTACCGTACTTTCTGTATTTAAAGCCCCGTTTAGTATGAGTTTACCTGATTCCATTTTTCAGATTTTAGTTAAGCACCTAAAAATTTCAAAATCGACCCAAATTTTTTCCGACTTTTTTGGGGTTGGAAAATAAATGCCCCGGGCGTTTAATACAGAAAATGCGGTATATAGGTGTCCAAAGCGGTACTCGCCTGCGTGCCACCTTGTTTGTAACCATCAAAAGTAGGCTTTTTTTTGGTCCAATTAGATTTTCTAGAATTTTAGTAGCTTTTTTAGACACCTAGTCAACTCTGATTCTCAAAACTACTGACTATAAACAATAATTTATATCTGTTTTCTCGAAGGCACAAATACAATTCCGCATACGTAGCTTCCACAATTATAATTTTTCTAATTCATTCCAATCCCTTCTTTTGGTTGTTTTCTTTCATCTTGAACAGCAAAATGGGCACTTCCTCGTGTTTGAAGTAGATAATATAGTCAATTCCACTTGCAGAACTGTTATTGAAGTTGGTACCCACCACGCATTTCCATTGCCCTCCAAAGGTGGAATTGAAGTGTAGTCTGATGAACTTCTGAACCGGAATCTTCTGTCCGGCATGCAACTCAAAGGCCTGCTTCGCACAGTCTAGAGCTGCTTGGTTCATTTGCTCCTTTTCACTGATATTCTCTTGGACAGATGGAAGAGGACAAGGTCCACCTATTGGATAGGTCTCCTCTGGCACCACATTCCGTTGATCGTACTGACCATGATAGTCAGACCTCAGAAAGCCAGTATATTTTCGGGGAGGCAGTCGATTTCTAGAAGCATTTACATTTCCTGATTTTTCACTTGACGATGGACTATTTCTGCCTGACTTAGGAGGTGAACGAGGTTTGAAAAAACCTTTGGGATTCTGATAGTAGGAGGGAAGTTGGGAAGTAGGTGCTGCAGAGAATTTGTTAGTTGCAAATCCATTTGCTGGAGACATCATTTGAGGAGGACTGCTGGTTGATCGGCTGAGTGATGTGCTTTGGTTTGGAGGTGATTTGAAAGTCTAAATTAAAAAAACATTGTTACCAGAAGATTAGTAAGGTAAAAGATTGTACAGCTCTCAAATAGTTAAAGATTATATTTTTTTTGACAACTGTGTGTTTTACACAACTGCACAGTTGATGGACGGCTATCAAAACTTTCTATCACTCAACTGTAAACTAAGTTTTTTGAACTGTTTTACAGTTGTCCAATGATTACAACACATTGGCTAGGCAAAGAATACTTACACCAAAAGTAGAGGGGATAAATTTGTCATTGCTTTTGGAGATGCCATCACTCACTTGAATACTGCCCATAGCATCACTGATTCCAAAGAAATCCGGCTCAGGAGTTTTGAGATTTGGCAGCTTGGATGAGCCGGTAGCAGTGACTTCATCATCCACTGACCAAAAGTCATCAGCAGTTGAATTAGAGAGAATCTGGGGAACAGACTGTAAATAAGGCAAAATTGAAATGAATACTTTGATCTTCTTGAACTAAACTGACCTTTGCTGCAGTGGAGCTTCGCGCAGGGAAATCACCAAAAATGTCAGACTGCTCACGATAACTAGCTGCAAGCTTGGCCGTGGTAGTGTTACAGTCATGTTTGTACTTCGGGTCAGAATATGCAGAAGCAGAAGGAACACTTTGTTTGACTGTGGGCTGAAAATATTTGAATGAAATAGAGTTTACAGGGTATTGAAAATAATACTTACTTTAGTGTCCGAATTGATTATTTCATCATCGGAATTCTCTGGTGTGAAAACACCAGCACTACGGGTTGTGTACTGGGGCTTGGCCATAATATCTGAAATACAAAGAGAAATAATATTTAGTTAAGGCATTGTTTTCGAATACTTGGCACTTTTTTGCCTTTTTTCGAATTTGCGCCTTTTTTTACAGCTCGGGTCACATGTTTAAGGCCTTGTTCACAATGGTGGACTGTAAATTCAACAATTCTCACTCGGAAATGGCCGTAACTTTTTTTTTAAATTTTCCAAAAGTCTTTTTTTTGGTATCATCTTGTAGCTGAGATTCAGGGCTACCGAATAGGCTATTGGTCGAGTCAATATTGATTAAAAAATGTTAAAAAAGAATCAACAATCCTCACTCCGAGCGAGTGCGGATTGTGAGTGAGGATTGTTGATTCTTTTTTAACATTTTTTAATCAATATTGACTCGACTAATAGCCTATTCGGTAGTCCTGAATCTCAGCTACAAGATGGCACCAAAATAATTTTTTTGAGAAGTTAAAAAAAAGTTATGTATATTTCCGAGTGAGGATTGTTGAATTTACAGTCCACCATTGTGTACGAGGCCTAAGTATGTCCTTACATACGCTTAACTACACTGCGCCTAAGGCTTCGCCCAAATTTAAAAATTAATAAAAACATGAACCAAACAGCGAAGATAAATAAAATTGAAGAGATGCGAATTCAAACAAAATGGAAAAAAGTACCAAACGCTCCTATGCCGTATAAAGTGGTAAAATTTATCCTAGTAGCTATAATAGGATATCAATAATAAAAATAGCAAAGATAAAAAATTGAGATAAAAAAGAGGCTGTCCGAAACTGTGGGAGTTTAACACAAGTTTTGTTTGATAAAGTTGGGACAGTTCAGGATGGGCCCAGAAATCCAGCCGCTTTCAAACGGTCATAGTTTTTTTCTTGACACGATCTCGGAATTGTGTTTTCACATGTTGACTTTGCTAAAACCCCCAAATTGACTTGGTATATGATTTCAAGCACGATTTTTCCTTTGTCTGTCTCAATTTAACCATCTGGTCCTCCAGGTAGACACATCGTTCAAAAAAATGGTTATCAAGCGAAAATCGTGTTTTGGTGTCAAAGTAAATTGAAATAATAAACCAAATGAATTTGGGGCTGAAGATAAACGGCGATATGCGAAAACAGAACATCAGGACCATGCCAGCAAAAAAGTTATGACCTTTTAAAATCGGTCAAATTTCTTGGCACACACTAAATTATATGGTGCAAATTTTCGCTATGCCTTTTCTCTCGATTCTCCCTTCATAGAAGGCATAGACAAACTAATCATTGATAAAGAGATAAAGATAAAATATCCTATCGGTAACGATAGACAGATAAAGATAGAAATATATAAAATAATACTGAAATTAGCAACAAAGAGAATTGGACAATCGATTGTAAAGAGCGCTAAAAAAAGTCTGCATCGATTAATTCAAACTGTCTTTACATTGGCGAAATAAATTTGATTTATTGATTTATTGATTTATTTATTCTTTGGCGGATCGAGTCTGCAATAAACAGGGTTGAATTTAACAAGCAGAACATACAGGGTGTGTCAAGAAATTCACTGATATTATGGAACTACTTAAGAATGTGGACCCCAAAATTAGACATTTTTCTTTTATTTATTTTTTATCTTTATTTATTTATTCTGGTACTTGTTCACTTGGGGGCGCATTTTATAATCGTCGAAAACTCATGTTTAAACGTCTCCTAAGTAATTTTTATGTGCTAAAAACGATAAAAAGGTTGTTTTTTTACACTTTCCTACGGAAAATTGATTTTTTGGAGAAAAATCTTTTTGACCGAAATGTGACTTTTTTCCTTGGGGGACCAAGGTAAAACATCTTATATTAGGGTATTATACCCCATTTCGGTCACTGGAGCTGGGCAAAAAGAGACTCTATATGCATTGTTTGATCAAGAGTCTTTCTCGGAATCATGTCTAAGGTAAGTGAGTGCACGCATCTCTAACTCTCAAGCCCCCTGCGCCCCCGAAGGGGGCGCAGGGGGCTTGAGAGTTGCCCATTGCCCAATCGAATCCTGTGTTTTAGCTGTAAGTAACGCTAGTGCAAAAGCTGAAGACATTCTGCTGCAGGCGGTGGGATTAATCTCGAGTTTTTTAAGTGAAAATAAAAAATTAAAAAAACGGATTCGGCAGGGCTCGTGGGCGTTAAGAAAACGCAAAAAACAGCTTTGCAAAATATTGACCTTGTAGTGTACTCCTGCCGTTACCGGCCAAATTGCCCGCCGAGTGGAAAGCAGTTTTTCAAGTGGACGGAGAATATGCTCCGGAATAGCTTTTTATCAAAAAAACAAAATTATATACGATATACTTTGAGAAATGAAATAAATGAACATTAATTATGCCCAACCCAATACTTGTTTGGCACTTTGAACATGCTTCAAAGGGAGGGCACATCCACTGTCCGTATCTGGACCTGCATGCAAAGCTGTTAAATCCAAATTGAACACATTTAAATGTTTCGGATCCCAATGGGTGCAAACTTTGTTTATTTTTTCATATTCACGAGTTTGGTATTAAAATGATCCTCACGCTCTTGGGAGGCCAACTAGACTATCAGCGGTATCACAATTATTGAAGCTAAAACCTGGGTAAAAAATTTCAAACCTGCTTCTCGTCCGGATAATCCACCATCTTTATTTTTTCTGGTTGCTTTGATATCTTTCAATCCAATATTTCCCTTGCTATTTTTTCAGCTTGCAAGAAGTCTATGTGGTACGTAGCCCAAGATTTCATCCCATAGAATCAATCAAAAATATGGAATGTTTCTGCGCAGGCAAGTAACTTTTTTCAAAAATACCCTCTGTGTAGTGAGATAAGCCTTCCTAAGCTACCCAATTTTCTGAAGTAACTTTGATATAAAATCCACCAGGTTTTTGTGCAGTTTTGAGTATAGAAGTTTGGCACCATCTTTTTAAAAGTCAGTAAAATAGGTTGAGGCAATATGAATTGAAGTATATGGCTTCTGGCTAATTTTTTATTTTGACAGTGATTTGAAGTAAATTGCAAAATTAAGACAGTTTGTGACGATAAAACAGTCTGGGAATTATTTCAATCGGTTCATCAATAATTTTTAGCCATAGAACAGTGTAAGTTTGACTTAAACACTGAAAACCTGTGAAAAACGTAAAGTTTGCACCCATTGGGATCCGAAACCTTTGAATGTGTTTAATTTGAATTTAACGGGGGTCCAGATACGGACAGTGGATGTGCCCTCCCTTTCAAATTGTTTTGATAAGCGGCGATAACAGCTTTGTCAGATTGGTTTTTTGAGAAAAAAATGAAATTAAATATTTTATTGATCAAATTAAAAATTTCAATATCCTTCTTATAATGTTTTTTTAATAATTCAGGCCATGCAGCCTATTTTTGAAGTAGTTGGATTGTTCTTGGCTTTAAACGGCTTACAACAAGAGTCTCTTGGGTATTTGCAAGGTGTTTCATTGCAGCTTGTTTGCATGGTGGCGCTGCCTCTAAAAATTGCCAAAACATGTTTGCCTTACACATCTAGATGAATACGGTAAATATCTACCGTGTTTACTCTGATCATAGACCCGGGTTTATAAATTTTCAACGCCCTTTCGAAGATAATTAGAGTAAACACGGCAAATCTATAAATTTTTATTGTGCAGAACTCACTCGCAAGGGCATCCATCCTTCTCAGAATCGCAAGTGCGACTCTTAGTTGTTGTGCCACAACCTCCACAAGTATCAGTGCAAGGAGTTCCATTGGACCAATCAGACCATTTGCCTCCTGGAGGGCATGCTTTCTTGGTGGATACTGGAGCTACAGTTGTTGTGGGTGGACCACTGCTGGTTGCACTCGAGGGTTGGCTGTTACTGGATGTGGCAGGTGTTGTGAAACTGGTTGTTTTACCGGAAGGGGTTGTGCAAGAATTTACTTTATCACAAGGCTCAGGTTCCACTGGCAGATCATCCGTGGTTGCTATTGGCTATAATTTATTTTGAATGAAAATATAAATAATTTTATTTATTTTAGTATGGTTCACTTGGAATTAGTGTACTTGGAAGGGTCCGAAGAATGTTGTTCAAATTTTGAACTTCAAAATAATGAAAGTTGCTGGGAAGTATTTTTCGAATTTTTTGTTTCTTAGAAAAACTCGGGAATGGAAAATTATTATTTAAAATAATACAAAAAAATTGAAAATCATTTAAAAATTCAAAAAATTCACGTTATTTTTAACACAAAAGGGGCCTTCCAAGCTATGCTAGTTTCTTTCACTTTGGACCATAGTCACTTTACTACAGCCTAAACTTGATATAACGATCTCCCTCAACCCCCGCTCCGCCCCGTTCACTTTGGATAACAGCTTATTTTTGTGTGAGCACAGTTTGCAATTGGTATTGGATATAGCACTCACATATGGTGCACACACATTGACCCCATTCTGGGACATCAAATGGTAGTACATGGAAGCATTCTGTTTGGCCACTTCACAACCACAATTGCACGGTTGTCTGGGAGATTCACAGGGTTTGAAAGCACAGTCCGACACTTTGGTGGAGTTGCCAGAGCACGGACAATCAGGAGTGGTGCAAGTCCTGGTTCTGGTCATATTGCCATAGCCTCCACAAGTATCAGTGCATTGAGTGGGTTTGGACCAGGCACTCCACACTCCCACCACTTTGCAGGGCTTGGAATCACTGGATGGGCCTTGGCATTTACAGTTAAGGTTGGTGCAACTACAAGTACGAGTGCGGTTGGTAGTGCCACAAGCTCCACAGCCAGCTCCTGAACAGGTGGACCAACTACCCCAGTCTGACCACACACCTCCATAGGGTACACAAGTGGTGGTCATCGGCTCATCCTTTTCTCGTGCCTCTTCCGGACCACATACTATAGAGCCATTACTAGGCGTGGCTTTTAAGTTGTCGCAACATGAATCTCGAGGAAATTTGCAAGGAACAAGGTTACCTGAATTAGAGGATTAGAGAGACATACAGTTAAGGGAGCACTTTCACCCTACCCCACCCAGTCGATTTCACCCTACCCCACCCAGTCGATTTCACCCTACCCCACCCAGTCGATTTCACCCTACCCCACCCAGTCGATTTCACCCTACCCCACCCAGTCGATTTCACCCTACCCCACCCAGTCGATTTCACCCTACCCCACCCAGTCGATTTCACCCTACCCCACCCAGTCGATTTCACCCTACCCCACCCAGTCGATTTCACCCTACCCCACCCAGTCGATTTCACCCTACCCCACCCAGTCGATTTCACCCTACCCCACCCAGTCGATTTCACCCTACCCCACCCAGTCGATTTCACCCTACCCCACCCAGTCGATTTCACCCTACCCCACCCAGTCGATTTCACCCTACCCCACCCAGTCGATTTCACCCTACCCCACCCAGTCGATTTCACCCTACCCCACCCAGTCGATTTCACCCTACCCCACCCAGTCGATTTCACCCTACCCCACCCAGTCGATTTCACCCTACCCCACCCAGTCGATTTCACCCTACCCCACCCAGTCGATTTTTAAAATCTTTCTCTTCATTCTTGTTTAACAGCCTTCTTCTCCGAGGTATCAAGATGTGGACAAGGCTATCGAAGACGGATTTGTCTCTTTTCGTAAAAAATGATCTGTTTGTATGTGATTTGTCTATCGCTATAATTGCTTATCTAAATAAATGTGTGTAATCAACCGGGTGGGGTAGGGTGAAATTTAGCCCAGTTAAGCATACAGTTTACTAGAATTTTTCGATACCGTCGACTCTAGATATAAGACCCCCAAAAAGTTTTGTCCGACACTTTCTTTACCTCAATAATTGAGGCTCAATGTTCGAGGTTTACCTGATTCGTACCTGATTCGTCAATATAGTCTCAAAAATCGCAGCGATCAATGTTTTTCCGATCATTTTAAATAATGTTAAAAATTTTGCCACCAAGATCCGAGGCTCTCGATATAAGGCCATCCTATTTTCAAAAAAGGTTGCCTTTTATTGAGAGCGATGGTTCTTAGTGACAAAAGTTTTAACATTTTTAACATTTTAAAACTATTGGTAAAATATTGATCGCTCCGATTTTTGGGACTAGACTGACCAATCAGGTTAGCCAAAAAACCTCGAACATTGACGTAAAAAATGTCGAACCTTAGGCGGGCAAGAACTTTTTGAAGGCCTTATATCTAGAGTCGACTGTATAGCCAAATTTTCTATTTGCTATAGCCACTTATACACCAAAACTAACGCACATCTAGTCTGTTTGGTATATTCGCCTTTGCATAGACATCCAAATGAGGCACTCAAACAGGTCCTCTCATGCACAGTCTTGGCACAAGAACCACAACTGTCAGTGCAGGGGATCACCAACTTCCAGCTGGACCACACTCCATTGTCTGGGCAACAGTTGCCATAGCTGACTGTGGTGGAGCTGAGGGGAATCGCTGTGGATGTGGGTGCAGAGGGACTAGAAGCAGTAGAGACACTAGGGGTGGAAGTACTAGTGGATTTACTGGCAGGTGGACTTGTAGTTGAACTGGCCTGAGTGGATTCAGCCTGTGAAGTGGTCTTATCAGCAGCTGGAGTAGTAGCTTCTGAAGTGGCTATAGTAGCGGCTGGAGTAGTCTTTTTAGTATGTTTTGGAGTTTTCTTTTTAGTGGCAGCTGGAGTTGTCTTTTTAGTAGCAGCTGGAGTAGTTTTCTTAGCAGGGCGAGTAGATTTGCTGGAAGCAGCCTTTGAACTTGCTTTAGTGACAGCCGGGGTGGACTTTACAGTAGGAGCTTCAGTAGGACTTGGAGCGACAGTAATAGGTGGTTCGGTAGTAGGTGCAATTGTAGTAGCGGCTCCATCAACTCCACAAGTAGTGGCTCCATTAAGTGTAACTAGTTTAAAGGGAGAACAACAAGATTCTCGAGGGGGTGGACAAGGTGTGGGGTTGCAACACTCATCAGCGGTAGAACTTCCTCTGAAACCCAGTGGAATGTTGCACAAAACTAGCACGGTAGTTGTTTAAGAGTGCAAAACTTACTCGCAAGGACACCCATCCTTCTCAGATTCACAAGTCCTGGTAATAGTGACATATCCACAATTTCCACAAGTGTCATTACAGTTGGTGGGAGCACTCCATTCAGACCATGTGCCACCTGGAGGGCAGGTTGCAATTGTTAGAACAAGTAAAACACCAATAAAAATGGTAAGTTGAAAAATTATTACATTCGCTTGCCTAGCCATTTTTTAAAACAGTCCAAAAGCGAATGGTTTAATTAGCTAGCATGGTGGACATTTTATAATAGTTGTTGGTTCAACCCCTTACAAAATTTTAACAGTAGGAAAATCAGAAAAGTCTGTTTGACGCACAGGCAAAACAGGTGGGTAAACTTTGATGCTGGATATCCACGTTAAATAAAAGAGTTAAAGACTAGACCCATCATGCAAAAATATTACTTTGCAAAAATTTACTTTTCAAATTTTTGAGTTCATCACAGAAACAAAAAAATTACTCTGGCTTTTCCTAATTTTTATAGAAGTGCAACGAAAAGTCATTATCGCAGATAATTGTTAAAAAAATATTTTTTTTGGTTTCAGCAAAAACTTCAGCTAAGGAAACTGTGAAACAACTGAAACTGTAACTTACAGCACAGAACTAGATATTAATTTTTTTTTGCATACCCATGCTCAAATGACAAAAAAAGTCTGATAAGTCAATCCAAAAATTCGCTTACTTTACAGAAAAAAGCTTCTGGCAATTGGGCACAAGTGCAGATATTATCAGCAAGAAATACTGACCCTTTGCAAAACCCTAGCACCCTCAGTATCTATTGGGATGTTCAGATCCATAACATAACATGTCTTTACTACGCGTATTGGAACACCACATAAAAACCAATGACTCCACAAACAACTAACTCATAATAAAAAATATCTTTATTCCTAAACAATTGAACCATTATGAGACTCTTAAAAACTTCCATTAAGACAATTCACGTTTTCTGCTCCAGATACAGCAGGACGAAGTACACGCTGAGCAAACCAAACAGAACCAGTGGTGGAGTCCAAAAGACCGTAGAATTTAACATGGAAATAAAAATTAAAATCAAAGACATACCAAATTATCCAGCAAGTATCCGAGCACTTTGAAGACTAACAAAAAAACTTGGAAACACCATTCTTCATCTGAAAGAGAAATTTGACCCAGACATCAAAGCGTTTGCACTGAAAGAAATGAGATTGATCAAAAATGGCAATGAATCCAAAGCTATGTACCCAGCCAATAGCAGATTGATGTTTGGCAATGCACAGAGAATGGTAAGATCGCTTTTGGAGGCATCGCAGACTCATCAAGTGAGTAGTTATCCGCCGCATTTTGTGACATGAAGATTGTCGTTGAGGGTTCGATCCCGGGTACTTCAATTGGATTGTACTCACATGAATCACTGAAAAGAAGAAGAAATCAAAAAACGGCTTATTTTAATAATTACAGAAACCTACAGCGGTTTTGGCAATTCTTCTGGAAGCAGAGGTACCTCATAGTCTCTAATGGTTGCGCAGTCGATCATATCATCCGAGCGGTCCTGTCGCTTCCTGTAAAATTTTCGGCGTAAATTGAGATCGCAGAAAAAGCCAACATCTTGCAGTTTTTATAACTTTCGCTTGATTTTGCTACGATCTTGATTTGGCTTCATTTCTATTCAAACAGGAATGGAAGCAACTGGTCAAGAATGATGCAAATTGAACGCTGCTACACTAAAAGTTTTCAGTAAAATACAAATTTTCAGGCTCTGCCCTGTTACCGCCAAAACGGTTATCTCCTATATAGTATTAGAGATGTTTTGTCTGTTTGTCTGTCGACAATTGACGTTTTTGATTTTTTGGAGTGTTTTTGTTTGGTTTTTTGGTCAATTTTTTTTAATTGAAGCTTGGAATCTCAGGAGTAGAATGGCTGTTGTGGATTTTGGTTTTGAGATTTTTTTCGGTTTTAATTTTTGGGTTTTAGTGAGCAAATTGTCGTTTTTTTTTGTTCAAGAGTCAAAATCTTGGAGCTAAGTGGGTTTTACGGCCACGACGGGATGTCCATGTTGTAGCCCTGAATCTCAGCTTTTTTTAAAAAAAAAGATCGGCGAGAAATGACAACTTTAAACAGGGGATCGGTACTCGAATATGGAGGAGGTCATTTAGAGGGAACTTGAATTCGGGCTTTTTCGAATTTTTGTTTTTTGTCTCGAGAGGAAAGTGCCAAGTGACATGTCGATAGATGGCGTTTTTGTAAGCAAACATGTTTTTGAAATTGTTAATGCAAATTTGAATAGGTATTTGTCTTTATACGAATTTAAAACGAAAAATTTCTTTTTAGAGCTACAGTTTTGTGACCTTATTAATTAGATCAATCAAAAGAGGTTTGGATATCTTTGGAAGTGACTGCTCAAAAAATGATACGTATCATTGTCTCTGATAAACACAGCATTTTTATATACTTTTTGTCGTTAAACTGGGTTGAAATACCTTTGGGGGTGACTCCTCAAAAAATGCCGACAAAATGAAGTGGGTGCACGACCCGGTTGGTGCTTGGACTGAACTTCATAATTATCTTTTCCGAGCTTTTTTAGTGAAAGTCTTATTTTTTTCAATAAGCTTTTTTTGAAATTTGTTAATGAGTTACTTTTGTGACTTTTGTGTTTTAAGATTTTCAAGATTTTAGTTGTTTGAGTGAGTAAAATTTTGAGATGAGTTGCATCAAGCAGCGTGGCCGCGAGCGGGGGCCCGCCGCAGGCGGACCCAACGCGAGCTAGTGGGTATACAGTTGCGGAAAAAAGTTACCGCCCGATCAGAATTTCCACATTTTTTTGAGAAAAACTGTTTGAATTTAATTATTTTTCAAACGGAAAGGGAAAACGAAATAGACAGTCTTGTAGAGAATTTCACGCTCTACAAAACTGGTATTTTTGTTCAAAAGATTCATTTAAAATTTATGCAAAAAAATTGCAAAGTTTGAAACAATGCAAAAATAAGGTCACGAAAAAAGTTACCGCCCGATAACATTTTATTCCAAACAACGCACCAAAACAACATTTTAATATTTTGTAGCATATCCGTTAGAATCAATAACAGCCTGGCATCTTCTTGGCATTGACTCCACGAGCTTTTCCAGGCGTTCTTTCGGAATCGACTCCATGCTTTCTTCACCGCTTTGAATAGTTCGTCCGACTTCTTGTGCTTGTGCCCACCCATTCTTCGTTCAGCTTCATACCACAGATTCTCGATCGGATTTAGGTCTGGAGATTGAGCGGGCCATTGCATAACATCGACGCTGTTGTCCTGGAGCCATTTTGTGATGATCTTGGCCTTGTGCTTGGGATCGTTGTCCTGCTGGAAGATCTAGAAAAGTCACGAATAATAAAGGTCAGAGAGTTAATCTACTAGTACCAAGTTTTCATCCGGATGCGAGTTTTCAAGATGTTCCAAATGAGAGAGCATTGTTTCCGAAAGGATCTGTTGATACTGAAACCGATCCATCTTGCCATTCACCAGTCTGAGAGGTCCAAGTCCATGCCACGAGAAACAGCCCCAGACCATAATGTTTCCTCCACCAAATTTAACGGTGCCTTTGTGTACTTTGGATAAACCGGACGCCTTACATAACCTAAAAACATTGTTTACGACGAAAAGAAAAACAAAATCCTTTTCCATCACTTCCGATCATGTTGAACTTCGATTCATCCGACCAAAGCACGCTCTTCCATTGATCGACAGTCCAATTTTGATGTTCCTTCGCAAAACTGAGACGTTCTTTGACATTCTTTGGCGATATAAACGGCTTTTCGGCTGGACGACGACTAAATAGACCAACCTAAAAACATCAATCAACACGGTAAATATTAAAAAGCAACCTCAATGAGACGATTCTGTACTGTGCGCACCGTTATGTCATCCAACTTTAGCTCTTCACGAATTTCAGGGCCGTAAGCTTTGGATTCTCCCTCGATTTTCGAGCAATCATTCGGTCGACCCTGCAACAACTACTGATGTCATCGTGTGCCTAGTTAATTATAATGCTACCTGCCACTTGTCTTTCGCTTCCGGCCATCCTTTTGCACTTTCGGATTCTTTTGACGATGGTAAGCATCACGAACACTTTCCTTCGGTATTCCCACGTGATCAGCGATTCTTGTGAAGCTCCATCTTTCATCTGTGTCGTGTAAGCGAACGATAAGCCTTTCCGTAACTTGATCAATCGATTTAGGACGCATCTAAACATAATAACACATGAAAAATTCATAAAACCACCACAAAATACAAGGAAATGTTATCGGGCGGTAACTTTTTTCGTGACCTTATTTTTGCATTGTTTCAAACTTTGCGATTTTTTTGCATAAATTTTAAATGAATCTTTTGAACAAAAATACCAGTTTTGTAGAGCGTGAAATTCTCTACAAGACTGTCTATTTCGTTTTCCCTTTCCGTTTGAAAAATAATTAAATTCAAACAGTTTTTCTCAAAAAAAATGTGGAAATTCTGATCGGGCGGTAACTTTTTTCCGCAACTGTATATTCCGCCGCATATATTCCGCCAACATATATTGCGCCACATGCATGATTTATGTCTCAGGTATGTGTATGTGCGCATCTTAACCCCCTATCTTGCCTAAAACGATGTCCTGAGTTCATTAGTGAAGATTAAAATTGGGTTTTCTGTCGCCAGATTTTCATAGTGTACTCAAGCTGTCTAGCTGGACATCGACATGGAGGAGGGGGGACTATCTCAGTTTCTAAGGTGCTGGTAATTTTCAAACCAGGTTTTGCATAAGTTCAAAAAAAAAGGTTTTGCATAAGTTCAAACTTCAGGCTCTACCGAAATTGTGATTTTACTCACTTGAACACCAATACTTCATGTCAGGTAGATATCCACCTGACCAGGAAGTGCATTGAAATTGCTGTGAAATGCATGTGGCAGAATATATGTTGGCGGAATATATACCCATAACCTAACTTTTCCAAAACCCATCGGTTTTTATGGGGTTTTATAGCTCGCTCGCAATGAAAGGGTGAGGTAGAGGTGTGAGGTGAGGTCAGGGTGCTTACAAAGACCGCGCACCTCGTACCTCGCACCTCATTTTTAATTTCCTTTGTTATTCACGCCAGTTGTTTTTGTCTATTTTGATCTCTGTGTAGCTTTTTTAGCTGTTCGGTCATTATTTCAGGCGCTATCAAACTTACAAATGGCTGTCTCATTGATTGCAACAGCTCGCGACGGTCTACATTATTTGCGGCTTCAGTAGCGACGTTCAAAAACAACAGGGGACCAAGGCAGTTTTTAACGTTTTTTTTCGAAAATTTTTAGATTGTATCCGAATCACCCGAACCACCCAAAACACCCCGAATCACCCCAAACCAATTTTTTACGCCACCGGCGGTGGCGCCGGCGCCCGTGCAAGTATGGTGACACGTAGTACATGTTTTAAGATAAAATAATAACAACAGTAGGACTTATATAGATTGTATCCGTTTTTTTAGCGTCTGGAATAGTTTGAAGTGTTTTTGAAGTAGTTTTGGGTGATTCGGGGTGATTTGGGATGTTTTGGGTGGTTCTGGGTGGTTCGGACAGAATCTAAAAATTTTCGAGTGGTTCCCCTGTTGTTTTTGAACATTATGCCGACGTAACGTCCCTTTTATACTTGGCATTTCGGGTCAAAACGGGAACGGGAATTCAAAATTTTTTGAAAACGGGAATCGGAGAAAACCCGGGAATAGTACGGGAAAATAGTATAGAACCAACTCCAAGTACAATTTCGAACAACAAAAATAGTATCGTATAAAAGTGGCATTGTCTTCTCAGCGTTGTATGCCACGAGTTCCTGAAGATCAATAAATCAATGTGCAACAAAAAGTAGGATAAGGAGCCTACAAATGATACGTTTTCTGCCCAACTGTTTGGCGCTGGCAAAATTTCCACTTCAGTTTGTTTCTCTCGAGCAATCAGACTTCTCGATTCTTTTCGGACTGATTCTTCTTGGATTGACTCCACAATTTCAGACAATTCATTCAGTTCCGGGAAACGGGAACGGGATTTCGAAAATTTCCGGGAGGGAAAAACCGGGATTCCGAGGTATTCCCGTCCCGGCGCCAAGTATAGTTCCTTTACAACTATTTGTACTAAATGATCAAATGTACCATTGTAAGCGCCCTATTAGAGTCGGATTGTTTTGGCTTGAAATTTCTCAAAACTGGCTTGCTGTTTCGTGAGTGTTTGCATTAGCTCATTTCACGGTGAGCATTTCGGTATATTGCGAGCAAAAAATTTTCTTGGAAAAGTCGACAGGGATAAGATAATGTAAGGTATCTTTTAAATTTTAATATCAGATAAACTGCTGCTTTTACGTTTTCTCATGCAATTTCTGAATGACTTTTGTTTAATTTTTGTGTTGATTTTTGGCCTTTATTGTAGCTCTTGAATTTTTCTACAAGTATTGACCACGCATTGAGCAGTTAAACGCAACTATGACATGTCTGGAACCATTTTATGGTTAGAATTGAGGGCTTTCAAAAACTGGCTTGTAGAAAGAAAATCCAAAATTCTCTGTGAAATTTTAATCACTCAGATACAAGTTTGCGATTGATAGCCCTGGTTATGTCCTGCATTTTAGTACATCACATACCTAGGTGGTGAATTAGTTTGAGTGAGTGCCGAATTTCGGTGAAAATTACCTATTTTCAAATGCTATTTTACTCGTTGGAAGCCATCCTCTTTCCAAAATTTCTTTCAGCTATCGCAAAGTTTGGTACACACCGCCTTTCCCGTGTTTATTCTGCAGTTAACTGTACAGCTACAGTTAAATGTACGGCCACAGTTAACTTTATCGCCACAGTTAACTACACAGCTGGCGCCCCTTTTTAGTTTTAACAATTTTCGGTAAGTTCTACGGGTTGTGGTACAGTAGCGGAAAAAAAACTTGCACCAAGCATGTTTCTTGCAAACTTTGCCCCGTAACTTTTGATAAACACATTATTTCTTGTAATCGTAAAAAACAAAAAATATTTTCTACAGGATCTCAGCTACATTTTGCGCTTAAAAATTTTGACTTGCGATGAAAATTTAAAAAGTGCGTGACGCATTTTGTGACTCTGCATAATTTTCAAGGCGGAAAAAAAACTTGCACCAAAATTATTCCTTGCTGTTTCAACCCTACGAAGGCACAATACAAAGTACAGCTTTGAAAAAACACTTTATTTCACACATCAATACTTCGTGGCATATCCTTTCGCGTCAATAACAGCCTGACAACGACGCGGCATCGACTCAACAAGTTTCATAACAACATTAAGAGAAATTTTCCTCCATGCTTCAGCAAGAATCTTGAACAAGTCGGCTGTTTTGGTGAAACTTCTAAGACAAATTCTTCGGTCAAGCTCCTCCCATAGATGCTCGATCGGATTGAGGTCCGGGGACTGCGACGGCCACTCGAGAACATGTCGGCAAACCACTTTTTGAGCAACTTCGACGCATGCTTCGGATCGTTGTCTTGCTGGAATATTCAGTCGGCGTCGATGCATGTGCAGTGCCGGCAATCCGCTCCGCTCCGGCTCTCCGGCTTATTTAACAAAGCGTCTTAGTTCAAACTTTTCAGAACTGAACAAGAAGCTCACGTCACTTTTCCCCGGTGGTCGTTGCCCTTATGATGGATGCAAGAAGGCCGTGATCAAGCACTCAAAGAATCTTACCGCCACATTAAAAACAAGCACAATTCCGAGCTGGAGAAGGTGATCCTGGAAATCGACAAGGCAAAGATCCGGCTTCCTTTCGATACGATCAGCACTATTAATCGTCCACTTCGCTATCTCACAATGTACGCCGGAACTTCTACATTTGCTTTCGCCCATCTAGAAAATGCGTGGCTTCAGGTAGTCCCTGCTTTGCCCCTTGCTCTCGTTTATGATATTAATTTTAGCGTCTTCTCGGGACTTGCAAGGGAATGACCTGCATTCCAAATCGACGGGCTCTACGGAAGCTGGTGGGAGGTGAGCTCAAGAAGGTCCAGAACAAGTTGAACATCATCTGCGAAAATGTGACTCATGGGCTCTCGGTTTGTGTAGACATAACAACTACAAGAGGTTAGTCCCTTGAATTTCCACAGAAGTTTTCCTAGTTTCACGACTTCAGGAATGGCGACTAGCATCCTGGCTATCTGCGTGCAGTTTATCTCTCCGGCAGGGATCAAGAACTACCCGTTGGACGTGATTTGTAAGTTTCTTCTGTCGGGTAAATACATTTTACATTATTGACTGATCTCCTCTTTTCTGCATTCCCCGGACATCACACAGGATCGGCAATTTCTGAGAAGACTCTAGGCAAGCTTAAAGATGTTGGCAACCCAAATGTGCACCGCTTTGTTACCGATGGAGCTTCGAACATGCGGGTCGCGTTCATGTGAGTTCAATGTCACTTTTCTACAGGAATGATGATGAGCCGGATCAGCTCAGCGAGTGGAACATTCCGGATCCAGATCAAGACATGAATTTTGACGGGGTCCCCTACGTCTTTAACAAGCAAATCAAGTGTGCGGCGCATAGGCTGGAACTTGTGGTGGGTGTTGATACAAAAAAGATCAGGAAATGTCTGCCTTGAGAAAGGTTTGGATTTGTTGTTTGGTTCTTGTCTTTCCTCAAAAACATTTACAGAGGACCTTCGCTTCGCTTAATTCCTTCTCTAAATCCCATCTGGCAGTGGAGAGGCTTGTCACACTGACTGGATTGCGCCTTCTCTTTCCCGCTACTACTCGCTGGTCTTCTACTGAGATTGCCTACTCACGAGTACTTCAAGTTGTCCCGAGCTTCAACAACATCTGCCTATAATTGGACAGGACGCCTATCACAAAGAGGGATCTCGAAACCATGGAGAATGTGGTAACTCTACTCAAGCCCATTCGGATGTTCTCGGAGAAGTTGCAGTCGTCTGCCTTGCCAACCATATCGCTTCTTTATTGTGGAATCCAGTCGTTGATAGAACATATGAACTCAAAGAAGCGTTGCAGAAGAGGTTTCAAGATGTTCTCCAATCAGGCGAAGAAGCAAGTGATCCTACTTTCATCTCATCGGCCGTTTTAGACATCAGCGTGGCAAAGAAGGCAAGGCCCGCGCTTAAGAGCATGGTAAAAATCCAAAATTTATATATAGTCAGTCTACAAGTCTCAATTTTAGTTGATTAATCTGAAGCTCGTCGAGGTACCAAGTCTCATTATTATCGAAGAATGCATTGATCAAGAAAGCTCCCCCTTCGGCTTTGCAGTGAAGAAGAGGAAGGTCGCCCTATCAACAGGGTCAATCGAGCAGGAGATCGAGAGCTACATCGAAGCTTTGAAGGGTCTTCCGTCCAACTACGACTGCATCAAGTACTGGCACAACGAGGGAGAGGTAGTCGTCAATTGCTGATTCTTAGACTTAATCCATATTTAAACTTTCAGAAGTTTACTCGTCTCGCGCATTTGGCCAAATCAATTCTCGGTGTCCCTGCTACCTCGGCATGTGTGGTTCGCGTTTTCAGTCAAGTCACTCTATACTCTAGCGGTCATGAAGGATCTACTTCAGAGAGCTACATTCGAGAGAAAGTTCTGCTGAGGGGTCACCCTGGCCGGAGATTTAATTGATTTGTGAGGGTTTTGTGTGTTTGTTATCGTGCAATAAATAGAGAACGTACCCAATTTATCCGTTATCACTGCGTTCCTGTACTGTGTTTGTTGCCATATTGTTGTTTATATGGCTCATTCTGTCAGATATTTCGTTGACACTTTCATGCACCGGAGCCAGAGTCGCTCTGCTCCCGCTCTGGATCCGTATCCGCTCCGGCTCCGAGCCGGAGCAAAAATTTTTGCCCCGACGGAGCCGGGAGCCAGATCCGGGAGCGGGAAATTTTGAAATGCCAGCACTGAACATGTGATGGCGTGCTCTAGCATTTTCTCCTCTAGGATGTCCCGATACTTGGCAGCATTCATAATTCCTTCAATTCGGACAAGAGGACCGACACCATCGCGCGAAAAGGCACCTTAAAACAGCCAACTAAAATTATTCAGGATTTGTCAATTCTTACCGCAAACCATGACCAATCCTCCACCGTGCTTGACAGTCGGAACTTGATACTTCGGATTGTTTCTCTGACCCGGCGGACGTCTAACGTATCGAAACCCATCAGAAGAGAACAGATTGAACTTGCTTTCACCAGTCGCTCCAGAGCACTCTTCCCCAGTCGGCAACATACCAATCCAAATGGGCACGGGCGAACTTGAGACGAGCCTTGACATTCTTCTTGGAAATCCACGGCTTCTTTGATGGCTTGGCAGCAGGCAAGTTTGCACGTCTATATACAAGCATCAGAAAAGCATTAGAGGCAAAAATAAATGCTTACTTGAGAATATTCCTGGCTATTCGAGTGGTGATTCCTAGCTTGAGATGCTCATTCGCATATTTTGTCACATCCGTAGCTGTCTTCTTTGGGTCATCCTTCACGATTTTTGATAGCACCCGATCGTTTCTTGGAGTCGACTTGCGTGGGCGACCACTTCCTGAGAGACGAGCAGTGGAATTGGTATCCTTGAAACACTTATAGACCCGAGAAACTGTAGTATGATTGGTGGAGAAGAGAGCTGCAACTTGTCGATCCGTTTGACCTCCTTGCTTTGCGCGCACGATTTAACCTCAGGCTTCCTTGAAGCTCATTGCAACTAAAAATACGATTGATAAACAAACCCAGCGCAAAAATCAATTGCGGCGACCAAAAGACGGTAAAAACAGCAAGGAATAATTTTGGTGCAAGTTTTTTCTCCGCCTTGAACATTATGCAGAGTCAGAAAAGTTTCCCAGTTTCTAATTTTCCGGAAAATTTCACAACTCTAGATGAAAATTATATTGTTACCTGAGTTACAAAGACTAAAAAACATGTTTGAGTACATTCTGACGTTCAACGGCATACTTGGCCTTCGCTAAGCTTAAGGAAAAGACATAAAACTTATTATCATGTAGAGGTTTTAACAGGCAGGTAACCTAGAGAGGGACTTTGACTGTGGAGCTGGGGGAACTACAATGATTATTTTTATCGACAACCTTAGACAGCTGCTTGCGCACATTATTTTCGAACATAACTCACTCTAAACAACACGGCTCCTAGATAAGTGTTAACAAGCACCTCACAAATAAATCTTTATTTCGCACTACAGAATCTCAACAACAATATCAACAAAACGTTAAACATCAAATTCAACAACATTTACATATTTTTCTACCGGCAAGTAAATTCAAACCATTGTCGAATGGCCTCCGCAATAGTAGAGGGCAGCATTGATACTTGGTTGACGATGGCAAAGAAGGGAAAGGGAAACTTTTCCATGTAGGATTCGAAGAGAACTCGACCATCTGCGGTGAACTTGGCCACTTTCACATCCATGATAGATTTCTGGCCGTTGTCGATGATGAGGAAGAGCACAGTCACTTGTTCATCGATAAAACGGCTGATAGATGAGCGAATCCTGTCTAGTCCATCCGACATCACACCCCGACCATCACTCAATATTATCAACATCTGGTCGGAAACCTGTGAATCCTGACGAGCTTGAAGAAAATGATCTCCAGTAACTGCCTATAAAAGGAGCAATAAATCACTAATTAGCGAAATTATGTAATGCTTACCAGCAAATTTGCCAAATCTGTCCTGTCTTGCTTAAAAGTGAGCTCACTTAACAAATTTGCTCCATCCAGATGACCAGCTTCAGCAGAAAATTCCGTTATAACTTTGACAGTCTTTCCAAACTTGCATATTGACAGTTGACCCACTTCTAGTTGGCGAAAAGCTTTTTCGATAAGGCACAAGCCATGACAGGTAATCTACAATTTTCTCGATAGAAAAATTAAAAAGAGTTAAAGACTAACCTCCGTCATCAAATTGTCTTGCATAGATGCCGAATCATCCACAGCTATGCAAATCTGATAATTGCGTTTTACTTTTTTAGTTCTTCTCATCCATATTCTGTCTTTCCGATAGTCACTTGCGATGTAGGCAATCAGACGACGAACATTCAACCGTTTCCCACTTCGATAGTCACCTCTGCAACAACAGACATAGTGAAAAAAATAGTTGAACAAGGAAACAACATACTGTAAGCGTGATGCAACTGTTGGCTCAATAATCATTCGTAGATTTTCGGCAAGCATGGAAGATAGGGTAGAAACAGATTCTGAGATGAGAGACCACCTAAGCTCCAACGAAGATTCATCTTGAGAAGTTCCAGCATCCAATTCAGTAAACTTTTCTCTTAGCCGCACAATTTGAGAAGCTGATTGATAATCCAACTTAATGAATGTCAGTAGTTGAGTGACCAGAAGGGTTTTAAAGGATAATTTACCTGATGATCAAAATTCATACTAACACCATTTTCGGGAAGCTGATTATGCCGAGAAAATGACAGTGGCTGCTCACGACCTCCTTCAATCGACGGTAGAAGACCTTGAAATTCCTTGACATTTGCGGCATCAGTAGCACTTGTTTTAGGACGACGATGGATCATCTCACGAGTCTTAGAAGATTCTTCGATGGTCGAGTTTTTTACAACCTTAAATTGTGCTTAATGCATTACACCCTACAGAACTTTGAAAAAAGCGTACATAGCGTTCCTGCTCAGAAATGGCCTGATGATAACCCAAAGCTTCTCCTTCATCGTCTTCTTCACCGTCTAAATAATAAAATGGTGAGCAATGACCGGCTTATAATGAATGGCCTACCCCCAAGGACATTGTCTTCTTCCATTTTGGCAGATGTATTTTCATTGACAAGACGGTCAACTACACTTTTCTCCTGCTCATTCTTTGAATCGACTTCGTCGTCATTCTTGCCATCACTAGACATCCCACGTTTTTCATTGCTGGTTTCGCCTCCCTGTAATTACATGGTCTATAAACAGTCGGAAACTTATACGATAGTCTCAATCTAACCTCAACTTCTTCCGTTTGACCTACACCCATTCTTTTATTTTCTGGGCCAGACTTTTCGCTGTGGCCTTGGCCCATGCCATCGTCCATAGCAAAATTATGTTCATTGTCATTTGCAGAAACATCGGGATCTTTTTGGACATCATCTTCCATGCTACAGCGGTCCTGACTACCATCCACTAGAGGCTCTTCTGTCTTTTCCGGCATGTCTTCTTCACGACTGTTCTCACCATCGTCGATGGCGGCACTATCTTAAAATATAACGTAATTTTTATCGTACATCAAAAAAATTTTAAATAGACTTACCATCCATCAGCTGATCAGCCTCCTCATTTTGTGTTTCACTACCGTCATCTATTTCCATGGATTCCTCATCGGCAGGAGACTCAAGGTCATTCTCATTGCTAACATCATTGCTTGGATCATCCTGAAACTTTTACCCTGCAAAAAGTTAATTTAGAATGAACAGTTACATCAACTCCTTTTGTCTTGTCTATAGAAGGCTCTTGCAGAGGTGTTTCCTTCGCTGATTTTTCTTCCTTACTGCCGTCACCCTCTGTGTCATCTACTTCACCATCCAGTCTCCTTTCGTCTTGGGCAGATTCTGTTTCTTTCGTTTCATCAGCACTCGGCTCTTCCCATAATTTTGGATCGAGCTGCTGTTCATCAGCCTCCTCCACTTGACCTTTGTCCCACTCGACCTCATTTTCATAACCTTCCTGTTCCTCATCATCATCTAAAAAGATTTTGTGACTTCATATTGCACACAAAATTCTCACCATTTATTTTGCCATCAATGTCCTCTAGATTAGCGGCAAAATCATCCTCTGTTTCTAATGGCTGATTCCCTTCCTCAGCTGTCTCATTGTCTAATTCATTTGGCTCATCACTTTTATCTCCCTGAAAAAAGCATGTGTAGGACACGCGCAAAAAAGATGTTTAGCTAATACCTTAAGACCCTCTATTTGACCTGAATTCTCAATTTGGCTGGAGACGTCCTCTTCTCCTCCAGTCCCTTCACCCATCCCACAATTGCTGTCCGCTGTTTCATTTGATTCCTTGGTGTTTTCAGATTGACCTTCTTGAATCTTTGGGATCGGATTGACGAAACCATCAGTCAGAATACGACATCCAATAGCTTCAAAATTGATGTAACATGATGAAAAGAGCTGAAGGAATAGGGAAAACCATCCAGTCGCCAGCTCCATTATTGCACTCAAATCACTTGACAATTCATAAGCTACTTTGACCGTCTCATACTTCGCTTTCACCATAGAACTTGATATTTGCAGCAATAATTGTGAAAACTCGGATTTAGCCTTGATTTTAGAATGATATGATATGGTAAATAAAACGAGAAATTAAAAAATACCTCTTCCAAATCCAACCGGTAAAACACCTGTAAGATCTCTCTGAGAGAATCCAAGCACTTCATTTTTTTACTATCGTCTCTGTCGACTACCTGACAGAGATTATTGACCAATTGCTGCACTTTCAGAAGAATGGCTGCGATTCTTTGTTCCGGCAAGTCGAGCAACGGAAAATCACCATTAGTATACTGCGATGTTTGAATTCGACTATTCCAATTTAGGCAGACTTCATTCATTTCTTTGCACTCAATCGGAAAATATTGAGAAATTGATAATAGCAGTTTACTGATCCCAGAAAGTTCTGCTGAACACACATGTATGTAGTCCATAATTTCACCGCTAAAAAAATGCGTTCTGTATTGTAAACTTGACCAGGAAGTACTTACGCATCAGATAATCCAAATTTCGTAGGTTGGCAGTCTCTGTGGACAGTCTTCAACCTTCCCAAACTTATCTCAACGGAATCAATAGCCTGTCTGAGCATATCATACTCGTCACTGCTCTTGGTAATCAAAGCCAAAGGATTTGAACCAATGGCAAGAGCAAGATCATTCAACTGACCAGGGAAAGAGGAGGAGCACCTTTCTTGCGGACAACACAAAATCACCTGCTTGAGCACATCTGAAAGCACGAGGAAATAAGACTTCTAAAGGAGTCACAGTACCTGTCCAATAAGCCAAGTTTTTAAGATCATTCGAATTCTGACTGTGGTCTATAGCGACTTTTTTATAATCGAAATCATAGGACTAAAAAAACCTTTATAACTTTAGTCTACGAAATCTTATAAATTGAACTTCGCAATTTTTCATAACAAGCCTGAAGCCTTTTGATATTTCTCCAAAATATTCGCTTTGTCCCAAAATCTTTTGAACCACGAGTTGAGAAGCGCTCACCATCCAGTGCAGCCCATACTCAGAGATCCCCTAATAAATCAAGCTGCAATGAATGAAGTAGAAAAGTAAGAGTTCGAACCTTTAGATGAGTCAACACATGCACCGGAACCTGTTTTTGCAAATGCTCTTGCTGATTAATCTTGGCTGCAGCAAACTTTTTCAAAAATACATTCCTTGCCACAGCAGAAAAGCGAATCATGTGTCCCATCTAAAATGAAGAGGATAGAGATAAAACCATAACTTAAAAAAACTAACGTCATTTTCCTCAACGAAAACACGAGTAACCGAACAAGAGGTCAAATTTTCAGAAGATATTTGTAGGCCGCGACGAGAAGATAGACCTATTTCAGCGGCAACTCGAATAAGAAAAGCGAACTTCTTCTGCCTTTCAAAAAGAGCACGACCCTGCAGCTTCTCTTTCATCTCGTCATTAAATCCATCATAAGAAACATTCTGAAATCAAAGTCTTCATCGTTAAAAAAAATGCAAGAAACTAACCTGATTCAGCAGCGAAAGAAACGATTCGGACTCATTTCTAAGTCTATCCAGCTCCACATGATCAATGACTCTCGACAAGATACATCTTATTCTTTCGGCAACAACATCAAATTTCGAAGAAGTTGATATCGTTGGCAACACAATGCTTTTGATGGAGAAATGTAATGGTAATTGAGGCAATACATTAAGCAGAAACTCTTCCACCGGCTCTTGGCAATTTTCCTGAAATTTAGAAATTGATTTTAGAAATAACTTAAACAATATAAAAACATACCTTGAAGGCTTTGATAATTTTAAACAGCTGAGCGTGTGCTTTCTGAGTCGACTGCTTTATACTCCATAGATTGAGATCGCTATACTTGAAGATGTCGACAAAATTTTTCAGCTGTTGCTCCACATCCACCTTGGCCTTTGACAATCTCGCACTCAGAGCACCAGAAAATGTTTTGAAATGCCTAAAATCGCACGAATTAAAGAAGGTGAATAACAATAAAATATCTATATTACCTTATAAGAGACTTGATTCGAAGTATAAGAATCACAGAAAATTTCCTGGCAATTTCAAGATCTCTTGCAACTCTAATTTCCAGAAATCGGACCAGTAATTCAGCGCTAAGTTTATTTATAATCATTGGAAGTGAAATTAGACACAACGAAAAAATACCTTTTCAAACGAGCATGGAAATCTACGAGTGTGGAGCTGTGAATCCACTCAATCACCATCAAAACAATTTTCTCGTCATTGCAAACCAGTTGAGAGTCATCTGTAGAGTTTGCAAACGTTTCGAAAGTCTCAAAGATAGGCCAAGAGGAGAGCACCGCAGTTTCTTCGAAATCCTTCTCCATACGATAAATGATTTCCGACCAACAGATCTGAATATACCGTTCTTAGATACAGTTGTCATAAAAAAGTCTCAATTCATACCACTTCCTTTCGACGCCAATCCAAAAGAATTTCTTGAAGTGCCAGCATTTGAGGCTGAATTGAACGAGACCTATCTGCCATTTGTTGCCACTCATTAGCTTGAGCTAAAAGCCAAGGGTATTAGTAGAGTTTTTAAGAAAACAAATTTACTTAAAACTTTTTCTAGCGAAGTGGCTGCTTTCATCAAGGGAGCATTCACATTGACACCACAAAAGCTATGAATTCTGTCCAACAATTCGGAAAGCACAGCGTTCTCAGGAAACTCATGGTGTAGTTCAACCACATATTTCTTCAATTCTAGAACAGCAGTCATAGCTCGAAAATATTCTTTCTGTTCTCCTTCAGCATACACATTTAATACAGCTGCTGAAGATTTGGACGCTTCACCACCCAGCGATTTGGCAGCTTTTCTCAAATATATCAGATGGAAATCTTAAAAAAGAAGATTATTATTGATTTTGATTGACACATGACATGATAAGCTTACAATCTAATAGATCACTGTTGTCCTCTAAGCCTTCATAGCACTCAAGACGGTCCAATATTCGCATCATAGAGTGGTAGGAAATTTTCTCATGTTCATGGCACGTAGGAGTAGAAGACTGACCAAGAAGACTGTGAAAAATATTCATGATTTGACCAGCGGTCAGCTCACTGTCGCCACAAGAAACTGGACCAGAGCGGTCCAAATTGTCCCCGCGACTAAAGTCCGGTAAATATTGTCGAAGCTAAAAAGGGACAATACTAACTGGAGAATTTTTTTACACGTCAGTAATACCTCTAATTCTTCAGGGTCAGTATTTTCTTGTCCATTATCCTCAGCATCGCCAATTTTCCTTGCTTTTAAAACATACAGACTGTCCTTTTTCTTAGAGTACCTTCGATACCACAGACGCCATTTGGACTCAATCCACTGTAACAGATCAGACGGTATGTCACAGTGATTTTGAAGATGACACAAGACCGCCTCCACTTGTAGATGAGTTGAAAGAGAAGAGTTTGAACTAATTGCCTGACGCAGAATTTTGCTTGTAGCAGACACGTCTCTCAAATTTATAGAAAACTAAAAAAGGTATAGCAGTTCGTTACACACATGAAAGTTTACCTTCGATAAGCCATGATTCTCAAATACCTGTCGATTTTTAATCTCAGAATTTAACACCAGTAGAACACGGTTAACACCTAAATTATCAAAATGTAGCGAAAAAATGATAAGAAAAAAATTTACCCAGCAAGAGCACATTTAAAGCACTTATGTAAATAGTGGTCACATCCACAAACCCAAAAAACTTTTTGGCCAGTTGCTGCTTGAAAGATTCGCAAGTCTGCAGGAAAACGGACAACTGAGCAGGCAGCAAGGATATATTTGAGGAAATTTTTCGAGCACCAGAGCAGAAATCGTTAAGAGCCGAATTATTTTGCTGCAATAGTGAAGCTAGAGTGTGCCTCAAGTTATCCGTAAAGGAATTCAGAAATTCAACCAGCTCTTTGAACTGAAAAAACAGTTAGCACAGTGTTGCATGAAGTTAACAAAGTCTTAGTTACAGTTGCTGATGGTGGCCTGTAGAAAGTGGTGGTATCATAAGGATTTGAAAGCTTGCTCAAAAAGTTGAGCGTTTCCTGCTTAGCTGAATGAAGAGAATGAATAACTGGATTGCCCTCGTGTTCCGATAAGATTTCATCACATCCACCAGTAGTTAGAACCAAGAAATTGCTTAGGGACGAGAAATATGTATCCACATATTGAAGACTGAACAGGAAGTGAAATATTAAAAGAACCACATGAAGTAAGTAACCTTTCTTTTCCATAATCAGATTGCACTTGATCAGATTGAGCTGGATCCACGAGTCCAAAAGGAGGTGTCACAGCCTCTAATAGCAGCAAAGAAGTTGTGACAAATTCTATGAGCGAGGAGACTTCTCTAGTACTGCTAAGCTTCTGCTCCCCACTACAAAAGCGATAATTCAGCTCACAAAGCCGCAGTCTAGAAAATAAGACATAAGAATTGCAAAGAAACAATAGCGGTAACACAACCTCTTCTTGGCTTGAATGTCTCTACGTAGAAAGGTGAGCGTCCAAAGAGCAGACCTAAGGTAATTCAGTACGGCACCCGATTCTTGTAACTTATTTAAAGGCATCATTTGAGGAAAAGCAGAAAATTCATGAAGAGACCAAAACTTGTTTACAATGACTGTTTGGTAGCATGGCAACGTGAGGAAATCAAGAACCTGCAAAACAAAAGTCTGTAATTTTCCATCAAGCAAGTCTAAATCATACATCAACTTTAAAACAGGAATGGAAGTCGAAGCGATAATTTAACAACTCCAACATGGAAAAGATTTCGGAAGCATCTTGATTCTTCCATGGAATGTCTTTTAAGAAAGCAGCGAGCTGTCCTTGCTTATTGAAACCGGTCTAAAAATGTCGTAAAAAAGAGAGAAATACATATTATATAAACTCACAGAGGCTGCTGCTTGACATAATACGCACAATATTTGTGCGAACTCTTTAAAGTCATTACTAAACGACATCATTGAGTACTCTAACGGCAGCTCTCCATTAGAATTAGAAGACAGTGAAACAGCATTTTGAATAAAAAATTCACAATCTTCAAACGATTTGAATGGAGCACTCCTAAAGCAATACTTTTTTGAATGTTCTGTACAAGTTTAGCAAATTGCAATCCTACATTTGGTACTTCTTCAATACGCCAGAAAATTTCTCTTGAATGACCCTGGAATGGTCTGTCGGAAACATTTGGACGAACCTTTCTGTTACTGCACTGTTCCGTATGGAACGCAAAAGACCAAGGAAATCAATTGAACAACTAAATTTTTAAAGCTGGTAAAACAATCATTTACTTTATGCCACTAAGCACCTCCTGACGCTCGTTACGGACGAGAGTATTCTTGATTGAAAGAGTTTATGCACATCATCAATTCCTGAGGATGAGAAATATTTATGGATGTGCTTTTCGACGACGTCCATCAAACGTTCATCTACAAAATGTCAGTAAAATAGAAAATTTGAAACTAAATTCACCTAGCTCGCAGAAGTTTTGAGGTTTATTAGATGAAGAAGTGAGCAGAGCAAAGACAAAAGCTGGTATCGGATCACTGGAAATTCTAGCGACTTCACACCAACATTTCCAGTAATAGTTGGACAAGCATTCACTAAGCTTTCCCTTTGTTTGCAAGTTTAGAGAGATCATAGGACGTTGAACAAGCATCAATTTAGGCGAGGACGCTAAAAAAAGAAAAATTTCCTATGACTACAACACTTCCGTACTTTTAACTCACAGTTTACTCCAGCAACAATCCCTCCATTCAAATCGGATGAGGAGACCATAGCACTGCATTGAAGAAGTTCGACGGATGATGAAGAGCAGATCCACCCCACTGCATGCCTTCCAATATTATCAAGAGCGGACTGGTGTTGACGGAAGACGACACTTACTGCATCACTAGGATTCCTGTTCCACTGCGACTCTTGGCCCATAAAAAACTCCACGCTTCTATTACGCATTGCGCGAGAAAGTTTGCCATTTTTGGGATCCATTGTGAAGAAAGCCCTGAACAAAATGACTTTTGGAATTTTTACAGAACATAAAAAGAATCACCTGAAATCATTGTGCTTTTCAATTATACCACCATCATCAACAGAATGCCCTGGAACCACCAGATGACCGCCATCTTCCAGACACGCATTTAAGCAATCCAAGACAGCAGAGCTAAAAAAATCGTATTAACCGAAAAAAGCACACAATTATTACCTGCAGCAATTGACATCCTCTATCAATATCCACCTGCCAGACATGTAGGCTTCAACAAATTCGCTATTCTGCCATTTAAATTGAATTTTGCTGGCAGCGCCCGCTGTTGAGGTAGATAACTGCTCGTAAGAGCCAAGTAATTCTATGGCATCAGTTTCAGCTGTTAAACGCATAGTGCACAAACGACGATTTGACATCATGGCTAACATTTCAACGATAGAACGCTTTCCACTATTGCATTCTCCGGTGATGAGGCATAACCAATTCAGGCGAACGCAAGCAGTTAACTAAATAATAAAATTATCGTGAAGAAGACGTCATTTAAGTTGAGACAAACCTGCTGAAGGACTTTTAATTGGGACGCTAGTAGGCAAAATGACTTCTTTTTAACCGTTTCTACAACTGCACTCTCTGGTGTTATAATGTCTAGCTGAGCTGTACCAAAACGAACACATTGATCCATAGCCAAAGGAAGCGGTACGGTATAGATAAATCGATTGAAAACGCCAAAGAATCGGTCAAAAATTTCACGCACCTAAAAAATTATCGTGAAAGTAGAAAATTTCCCACACAAACCGCTGAAACGTCTTCTTGCTTCCACAATCTTCTCAAATAGACCATTTCAAAGCCAAAACGAACATCGAACTAAAACATTAACACATGATTATTAGGTTGAAAATTAACTTCAACAATACCTCTTTGGTAGCAGACGCCCAACGTAACAGATCTCTAAGGTTGAATTCGAATGGACCCCCCTCTCTGATGCTGTGATTAGAAATTGCCTCATTCACGGAAACCATGTTCTTGATGATTTCTTGGGTTAGGTATTGTCCACAGTGACGTCGGAGAACAATAAAAAAGTCTGCTGGGGTCATTTCCTCAACAAATATCTGGAAAAACAATTTTTTAGATGCCAAAGAAAGAAAATCAGAAAGTGGTACAGATGTGAAGCGGTTCAAGAATGACTTGGGCAAAGCTTTTCTGTCACCTCCCTGACTTCTTGGATTCTGACAGGCAAAGAAACGACATTTAGACTGCTCGATGTCGAAAGTCTTGTTAATCTGAGATACGAACAAGTTCTTCCGGAAATCGAAGCAAGAGTTAAGCCCTTCGAGCACTGGTTGGGAAGCAAGATTCATCTAATAATGTGAATTAATACTCACAAATAACCCATTTTCTTATTACCTCATCCAGTAAAATCCATGAGCTACTTTTGATAGCGGCAAGCACTGGGCCATCTTTCCAAGCAAAAGAAGTTTTACCATCCCCTGAAACCACCGGCACATCAGATCCAAAGAGGTCGCTCAAGTCCTGCATAATATATCACTGAGAGCAAAGTATCATATATCATGGGTAAATACCGTCTGTTCCGATAAATTTAGTCGGACCAATTCATTGCCTGTTGCCTTAGCTAACGCTACGATTAAACTTGATTTTCCTGCACCTGGACTTCCTTCTAACATTACTAAAAATAATTCAATTAACGCTTATTAGGCGGAAAGTTTAAGGCGAACCAGGTTTTGAGGACACCAGAGCACGAGCGACTTTAAACGCATTCCTTAGTGGAGTTGGTGCGTCAAACGAAAAGCATCCAAAATTATTAGGAGGAAACTGTCCATATGGGATGGAAAATTTTCCTATTTGCAAACAAGTCTCAGCCCAGCTCACTTGTCGAGGAACCATCAGATTTAAGGGCTCATAATCGTCGAGACCACAGCTCTTCAGAATTTTACATAGCTGAAAAAAAAGAAAATAGAAAAAAGATTGGGTTTAAAATTTAGACAATGACCTCTAAAACGCAATTTTGTGTGACAACATCTCTGTCAAACGACTTTCTTGAGGGCAAAATTCCAAAGGCATCAAATAGATTAGCACTAACCTGAAAAGAAATGGCTTTTATAGAGAAGCAAATACAATAACAAACTGCGTGAAGAATTGACTCTGCTATGGGAATACCAGCTGTTACGCAATTCTGAAACAGCTCCGCCATACAAACCAAGTCCCTCGTTGTGAAAGCATTCCTGTAAAAATTTAATGAACTCAAAAAATTTGACGAAAAAAGATACCTGAATAAATGACCATAATCATAAGTGAAATACTCCAGGAACAGGACAAAGCAATTTGTCACTCTTTGAGTTAGCTCGTTCTTGAGATTGGCCCCGGAGATTCTCTTTTCAATTATTAACTTGGTGTCGGACAGCGAATATTCAGATGGGCACCAGACTTCCAGAAAGCGATTGCGAAGGGCTTTACTCAACTAAAAAGACTATTTTTTTTCTGTTCAGTGGAATGCACAAAAATCACTTCTTTCTTTCCATGGTCGTCGCCTGGATTCATTGTTGCAAGTATTTGGAAATCAACAGCAGCTTTGACCACATCGCAATTAACACCATCCATTGGCAGAATGCTTCGTTCTGGCTCTAGAAGTGAGTTCAATCTTTCTAGTACTGAATCAGGAGCCAAAGATATCTCGTCAATGAGCAATTTCCTGCCTTCCTTCATTGCTTTTAGGACAACACCATCTGAAATAACATACATACATTAGAAAAGAACGAAAGCCTAAGAAAAACGCCAACATACCGTTCCACTGAAACAATCCATTTGAACTGGGTCGGATGCTACCTAGAAAATCGGATGTCTCCGTTCGTTCATTGCAATTAATCGAAAGAAGTGATTGGTCCTAAAACTTTTGTTTCATTATTTATAAGAAAACAAAAAATAATCACCAATATGTGTGCAGCTGTAGTCTTGCCAGTTCCAGTTTGACCCACCAAAAGGACAGCTTCATTGCACTTCCACGCCTCAGAAAGGAGAATCAGCATACGGCACATGGAATAGTTCAGAACAATTTGACTTGACTGGCACCGCTCTAGAACACCTTTTGGCAAATATTTCGATTGACAGCTGAACAGCGCCTTCACATCAATATCTCTTTTCAGTTGTTTTTCTAGCACTTTCATCACAGTTCGCTCATCCTCCGCACTACGACATTTCGAGCCCAACACGAAGTAACCCTGATCAGCCAAGGTTTGACGCCAGTCATAAGAGTCTTCTTGTTGGGTCATTGCTGCGCGATTGCCCCAACGGAACAAGTCCCTGAAAATAATTTGCACACGTTAACCGTATTACTACATTTTCTGATGCGAAAAAATACCTAAGCGTCATCAACCCATTAGAAAACGAAAAAATGCCAGAAACGCTTCTTCTTGATTTCAGTTCTCCGAGAACTTCAACCATCTTCTCAGCCATTGATTGAGACACCCCACACCGGAACTGGACAATTTTTGGCAGCTCATGAAAAGGCAGGTGATCATATTTGATGATGACGAAACGATTTTGAAATGCACGCGACAGTCTCTTTCTACCAGCATATGATCCCACTGGATTTTGAGTGGCAAAAAGCTGAAATCGTGGATGGGCTGGGATAGCCAAATTCAGTTCAGGCACAAAAATTTCTCTAAAGTTTTAGTAATGTATAAAAAGCTCTAACTTAATTTCCATACCTGTTGTCGTCTAATAACTAAATTTGAACATATTAATGCAGGAAATTCAAGACCATCATAAGAAATTGCGTACCCGATTCAAAGCCTCTAAAACAGCTGGTGGGGCCAAATTCAACTCATCCAGGATAATCTATAACTAATATTATTATAAACGTTACTAATTGATCTATGTTAAAAGATACCCAATCTCCATTTCGCACAGCTCTAAGAAGCACTCCCTCCATGAACTCTAGTCGCCCCTCCTGGTTCGGCGCATAATTTCCAAGGTATTCCTGAAGATACGGCCTATGCCTATTTCTAAACCGACTACAACGATGTGATTACCTGAACATCAGTGTATTCGTGGTTGTTAATCCTATAGATCCTGTTGCCGGATATTTTTGCCAAGTGTTGAATAATCGAAGTCTTGCCAGCAGATGTTTCACCTAGGAACCAATATCAGACAATATTAGGCAACAAATATTTTACCTTCCAGTATCACAGGAAAACGTCCAGTTGCAACCACACTTGCAAGAAAAGCCAGATTGGCCCTAACTGATGGTGTAAAAATATACTTCTTGTCTTTTTGGATATCTACAGCACCTCTTTTGATGTGAGAGCCTTCCACCACACTAAATTTTTCTCATAAGTGATGCGGATCACCGAAGGAGAATTACTTACACGTATGACTTGTTTTTATAATTGAGAGAGTTCTCAGGAGATTTTAATTCTGGCAATTTTCCGAAATATTTTGAGATCATATACGACAGTTTGACTTGCTCTTCAGTATTTAGATTGCTAGTGAAGGATATAGTAAGGCCGATGACCAAAGATCTTAATGGATTCCCATGAGCATTGTCAGCAATGAGAGCCAAAGCACGACAGAGAGTACGAAGACTAAAAAGTAGAAGAAATTAATAAATTAAGTTACAGATAAAAGTCTTACCTGTATTTTCGTGGCAACTCTGCACAAACCTCTGTGTAAAATTCCAATATGGACTTCAATCTTGCTGCATCAACGTCTTTCAAATAATTTTTGACGATTATGGCTAATTCCTCCATTGCAGACGTATCCTGCACGTAAAACTCAGTGAATTTGGATCTCACAGGGGGCGGCAAATACTTTTTCCCCACATCAGTGGCTGGATTCATGCAAGCGAATAAACGGAATTTTCGATCTACTTTGATTGCTGTATCTAACACTTGAACAATGGCATCCAGACACTCAGCTGAAGCGAGGTCTAAAATTGAATTCATTTAAACAGTTTTTAATTTCAACAGGGAAAAGAAAAGATTACTAATTTCATCAATCAGTAGCCAATATCCCTTCTCAGCTGCTTCACTCACGATTCCTTGGACATAAGCAAAAGGCACGGCGGGCAACTTTCTACCACCCTCAAAACATCTGCTCAGGCGTTGAGCACGGTCTCCTATTTCACGCCACTCTTTTATGAAATCAGCTGCTTCTTTAGAGTTCACAGAGCTCTTCACAGATCTGGAGAGAGGAAATGGATTAAACAAGGTAAAGAACGCATAAACTCAACTTACCCACTTACCAGCTGTAAGAAAGTCTCAAAATCATCTGACGAAAGGCAGCTCTATAATAAATCGGTTTGTCTATCGAATAAAGTTGAAACAATTACATTGACATGATCCAAAAACTTCTGATTTTTTGCAACATTGAAGTTTTTGCGAAACAAACGGATGTAGTCATCTGCTAGAGGCCTCACAAGGTTTGAGAGTGAAACCGGCTTGTATCTAAAATGAAGCTTAGTACCACATTATTCACCACAAGAAGATGTGCAGGATACCCTCCAATAAGATCCGAGTACTCGGAATCCTGGCTCATATTGACAATCTTCAGTGGGACGCCTACGTAGGAAGCCAGAAGCTGGATCACACTGGTTTTTCCGACCCCCGTCTCTCCTGCAAATTATACGAATAATTGACTTATTTACTTTTCATATACGCATATTTTGAATTTACCTGATAGCAGTACTGCTTCCCTACGCTCATCCTCTGCAACGCAAGTTGCTATTTGTTCAATCAGCTGAGAATACCCGCGAGTCAAACCATATGAATGAGTGTGCCTGAGGTAAAAAAGGTGGCATTAAAGCAGTGTTTCTAAGTAAAAACAACTAACTTTGTTCGTTCTAACTGACGTGTTAGCCTGGTTCTTCCAATAACTACGACTTTATCTTGCAATTCAATGTCCGGCTTTCTCATGTTCATGACAAAAGCTAGTTGCTGCTCAGTGATGGACAACGCCTGTGCTATAACTTGAGCCACTGCCACCCTCAGCTCCATATTAGCCAAATGCATAACCCAAACATCAAGGAACTCATGCAAAAGACGCACATTATCTGACAGGTCATCTAGGGAATTCAGACGCTTGCAGAGACGAAACAAGTCACTGAAATTATTTTTTCGTGATCAAAAGTAAACTGAAAGTCGCTCACCTGGAGTTGAGTTGACGATCTGACTTGGAACAGCTGTATTTTATTTTCTCACATGCATCATTGAAGACGGTAAGTAATTTCTCTTTGATCACAGCCAGATTGGCGAAACGCATGGATAATATTTGACTGTGCTCTTCACTGGTCAGTGGCTGCAGATTAACTGTATATGGATAGTCACGAAGAGGGCCAAGACTGCTTTCAGAACTCATTGAGGCAACTATTCGGCATCCTTCGTTCACTCGACAAATGCCTTCGCCCTGAACCCTGTAGCTTTGAGTTTCAGCCAGCGACAAAATGGTAGCGACCAGGTCAACGTGTGCAGCGTCAAAAGACTTTAGCAAAATTAGACACTCCTCTTTCAAGCACTGGAAAGTTAACCGTTTTAGCAGGATTAGAGATAAATAATACCCAAATCATCCCAAACTCAACCAGTAATATCACGACCAGGTAAAATTTTAGCAAGCCCACTGAGTACTAGATGACTTTCTGCTAAGTTTGCCATGTACTTTAGATTAGTTAGTTGAAATGGAAGTGTTTAGGATGAATTATGGGAATCAGATAAAGTTGATAATGAGGGATAGCAAACCTTCGAGAACAATGAAGGCTGCCAAACGAATTCTCCTGGAACATCAGTGCATGAGTAGCTTCCGAAGATTGTCTGGATCAAAAAATAATGATTAAGAGAATACAAATCAGTTCAAAAATACCCTTGAATCTATATCGTCGTTTATTTGAAATGTTTTCATGGGCAGTTTTCGAGCCTGAGCAACTTCCTGGGCACAGTAACTTTTTCCAGAGCAGATAGGACCCTTAATATTAGACAAATATACCTGGATATCAGAGAGTACTGGAGTAATTACCTTCACCAACACCAACATCTGGGTCGAAAGAAGTTTGTTGACATTATTTGAGTAGCCTAAAAGAATAAGATGTGGGTATTAGATTGTCCTAAATTGAGCCAAAACACTAACCAATTCGGCTTTGCAAACATCCATCATCTGATTTTTCGTCTTTGTTTGATTTTTCCGGAATAGGACACATTCCCTTATCAACATTGTTGCGCTTAGACTTCTTGCGAGCCATTTTATAATCTGAAGAACAATCGAATTAATGGATATTTTTAGGAATACTAATAATTTCTACGAATCACGAAAAAGGATTAATATAATATCAGCCATATCATCAACCCTAACCATAACTTCAACAACAGAACGATTAAAAAAATTGCTGGTTACCACCCTTGAGGATTTATTTTCAAATCCACAATGCTAAACACAAATCCGGTGTTTTTTTGTTTAGGATTTTAGGTTTGCATAGGCTTTTCACACGGCTTTTCAACGCGCCCAGAATGAGTGAACCTTTTTCTTGTCGTAAAAAAGAATTTTTTTGCCTCTGAAATACTTTTTTGCCGCTTTGCCCACGCTAATTTTTAAATTATAGGTAAAAATGCATCTTATATAGTATTTGGCATGTGTGGGTGGGTGGGTGACGCTTTTTCACTTCGATGGCCAGAACGGGTCGTAGATAGCGAAATCACTTTTGTCGCAGTCGCACAGAATGTCAGCTTTCGTTTAAAAAAAGAACAGGCGAAAAAATGGGTTCTAATAGGGGATATACCTATTTTTATGAATGAAGTCATAGCCCCTCATTGAAATTTCGAAATAACTGTACTATACAAATAACTGTACTGTACTTCACTATAGAGGCGCCGATAGGCGCCTGTGGTCCCTTGTTCTAGATATTTGGACGTGCTTCCATGGTTTCTAAGTTAAGTTTTCCGTCACATTGTTAATTAATTTACGTAAAAAGGAGTTATTTTCCTTCAGGTCACGAGTTCAACCCCACTCTCAAACACCTTCAATATTTATGATTAGTCCATTCGACGTGGAATCGAAAAGTAGAGGTAGGCCATAAAATATCAGATTATTTTATCATTCCTTCAAAATTTGAGTACAGATCCGTCTTTACGTCAAATACTAGGCAAAAAGTTACATTAAACTTTTTTTGCATTAAGCTGCAGAGTATTCGCCAATTAATTTTGATATCAAAATGCAGCCCCGGATCTGCTCCACAAAATTGCAGGAGCTTTTTACAAGTTTCGTGTCTGGAACTCATTTTATCCATTTCGAGTCTGGAACTCATTTTCCAGTTAAATTTTGGCAGTTCCAGTTTGCCGTGAAAATTCATTTTATTTGCGGCAAAAAGTCTTCTAGTTGCAAAAAGAGTTGTTTTTGCGCTACAAAAAAGTTCTCTTGGGGCACTTAAAAGTCTTTTCATGGAAAGAAAAAAATTTGCCCACCCAGAATAGTCTTTTATTAAATTGCATAAGTAAGAGGCATCATGTAGCTGCAAATTCTAGTTTGCTTAACCAAATAAGGTTACGCAATCGCGTGATAGTAAATGGCCAAAAATACTATTAGGTTGTCCAATTTTGAGTTGATGTTGAGTTTTGAGAAAAAGTACATGGATTCGCTTTAATTTTCAAAGTGCATCATTTGGCACATTTGACAATGATGTCTCTACGTGTCATATCCCATTTTGTAGCCCGTTCTCTCCTCTGTTGAATGTCGTATTAACCGGCTCTTTGTTATAAAAAAATGGACCAAAAATAAAAAAACAAATAATTTCTCAAGTTTTGTAAATTTATGCAAAATTTTTGTTTTCCAATTTTTTGATCCCATTTTTTAATAACAAAGAATTGTTCAATATCACATTTAAAAGAACAGAGAACTGGCTACAAAATGGTATATAACACGCAGAGACATCATTGTCAAATGTTCGAAATGATGCACTTTGAAAATTTAAGCGAATCCACGTGCTTTTTCTCAAAACTTATTGGACGACCTAATACATTTGATTAAATTTTTAGCAATTTTTGTTTGTCTTATGTTCTTTGGGGCATAAAATGTTTGCACACACTTTCTATAAAAAAAATGTCTCAACGTTAACAATTAATCCTATTCTGCACAAATTTTTTAACTGGTCAAAAGCAGCCAAGCAGCAAAAGAGAAATTAAGCATTGGAGTGAAACATATATCTCATATGCAAAAACGGTAAATGAAAATATGCGTTTGAAAAATCAACTGTAATAGAAACGTGATAGGTGAAAAAATGAAGGCGCAAATTGGCGCAAATTTAAATCAGACTTATGAGCGCTTGACAATTTTCAGGACGATGCTTGGCACTTGAAAGGCAATTTGTACTAATGCGAGCGTTTTGTTCAGAATTTCAAGCTGAACAAGATAGGAGAAAAAAATTCTCCGAAAAATTGCTACTAGCGGTTCATTTCATGGGTTGATTGTATGAAATCGGACAGCTTTGAGTTGTTTAAGTTTTTTGTTTGTATTTTTTATACGACAACAACTATGCGCAGCTGAAACACCTATCTGGTGAACGTCACCCAACTCGTATAGATCCCAAGTTGTATAGCCCAACTCTTATGCCCCAACTCATATAGGTCCAACTCGTATACCCCAACTCGTATAGGTCCAACTCGTATACCCCAATTCGTATAGAGATATATACTCGTACAGTTATAAACTCCCACAAGAGTTCAAATCCACATACAGTTCCATGCACCAACAAAGTTAAGTGGACATCCACTTGCTTGAATTTATGTGTGGCTATCTTCTCTCTCCGACTCTCTCGTATGCTGAATTATCCTGATATCGACTAATTTTTAGTTACAGTCGACGCTCGATTTAAGGACAGCCTGGGGACCAGTCAAACGCTGTCCTTAAATCGAGCTGTCCTTGTATCGAGCGTCCTTATATCGAGCTTTTTTTTCGTAACCAGAAATTTTCTGTCCTTAAATCGAGTGTTAACAAACTTTTTAAACTTTTGTTGAACAAACAATAAACATAACAAGGAATCAGTGGTTAACATGGTTTAACAGCAGTTTAACATGGTTTAACAAGGGGTAAAAGGCGCCTATCGGCGCCTCCATAGTGTTTGTGCCTATTAATAAATGATAACTGATCGCAAAACACGCGCGAAACTAAAAAATCATTGCACAGTCTAATAGATTACACGGGTTTGCGAAAAAAGGTAAAAAATCTCAAACAAAATTTTTTCTTAAAAAATGGCCTGCAAATGGCAAAAACATAACTTTTATTGGAAAACTCGACAATGGCCTGCATACTTTTGTCAACGCCCCTCTTAAAAATGCGAATTTCTCGCCGCTCTTTTTTTTAAACGAAAGCTGACATCAAGGCGAATCTAAAAAATCCTGCAACAGAAATTTTCGAGCCTTTTATGACCATATTTTTTGATAATTCATAAAAAGTGTGACCCACACACCCGACCCAAATACCAGTGATGTGCTGCCGAAAATTTTGGCTCCTGCTCTGGCTCTTGGCTCCTGCCCCTAAATTTTTTGCACCTGCTCTGGCTCTTGGCTCCTGCCCCTAAAATTTTGGCTCCTGCTCTGGCTCTTGGCTCGGAGCAGGAGCGCTCGGAGCCAAGAGCAGAGGTAATATATAGCATGATTTTTGAAAATTTTTACAGTATTTTCCGAAGTGTTTATTGATGAAAATAACACATTGTAATTTTAAATTACAATGTAGTTTTTATTAGAGGAAACTTTTAAAACTTTTTTACGAAGAAGAGTAGTTCCAGATCTTCCTTTGTGACCTGATGAATGTAAGGTGAAAGAAATATGAATAAAGCACAAGTGCTGAACTTTGAAATTTTTGCTCTTGGCTCCTACCCCAAAATTTTTGGCTCCTGCTTTGGCTCTTGGCTCCTACCCCAAAATTTTTGGCTCCTGCTCTGGCTCTTGGCTCCTGACTTCAAAATTTTGGCTCCTGCTCTGGCTCTTGGCTCGGAGCAGGAGCGCTCGGAGCCAAGAGCGGAGCCAAGAGCGGAGCTGCGCACATCACTGCCAAATACTATATAGAGATAGCGCTTTGTTAACAGCCGTTTATTTTCTTTTGCTTTATCTTTTTCATATGTTTTTTGGGGGCGGCGGCAAATTGCGCCTCCGGTAAATTGCGCTTCCGGTAAATTACGCCTCCAAATTTGTATTGAGAGGATTTTTTTAGTCAAAAGAGATTTTATTCCGATCCAGTTGCAGATCACGAGGTTTCGAATCAACAAATTCCCCTCGCTAAAGATCTGAAATTTAATTGGTAAACTATAAAAAGACATAGATTTCAAGCGAAATACCTGAATTCTTTCATCATTGTGCCATCCATCAAATTTAAAGAACACTTCTTTACCCAGCTTTGTAAATTCTGTAGGAATCTAAATTTTTTTGCTAGAGGCTGTTGAAAAAACATAGGACCAACCTTCAAGTCCCCTAGCGACTGTGGATTTGGTGGCTCCATATTAGCTTCATGTCGGATATTTCTGGATGTCAGCGATCGACGAATCATCGGCTTCGAATGTTCGCTCATCAATTCCATGCTGTCTCCGATGATGACCCGAGGCAGTTCTTTGCTCTCTTTGGCTTGCTTTTGCCCTGAACCTTGCATCAGTTTGAGCTCCACCCTAATTTTGTCAGCGTAATGGTTGTGAGTTGTCGTTACTTTCACAATGCCATCGATAGTTGAAGCTCTTCCTGTGAAAAACATCGCGTAAAAACAAAAAAATCACACAAAAGATTTATAAGTACCTGGGCATTTGCTACCCACATCTCCATCAGCTCCGATTTTGTTAAAAAATGCAGTGCCAGAAAGTGCGCTTTCCTTTTTGCCCTTTTTGCCAGTATAGATACCCCTCGAAATGGCTCATCGGCTTGTTCTTCTCGCTTAAAAGCATCTCCATCTTGAGCTAAAACAGAATTTTAGTCGTAACAGTGAAACCAATTAGCAATAATGTGGAAACAAGACAATCAAAAATAGCTAAGAATAAATAAGAATAAAGAAAGTAATATATGGAGGGAGGGAAGCAATTACAGAAAAAAATCGTTCAAATACAAAAAATCTTCTCAAGACAAATTTGGAGGCGCAATTTACCGGAGGCGCAATTTACCGAGGCGCAATTTACCGAAGCGCAATTTGTAGAGGCGCAATTTACCTAGAGCCGTTTTTTGGCCAACGCCTTGTCGCGTTGTAGAAGAGTAGCGTATGAGATATTGCACAGCTTCACGTAGTAGTTAGCTGCAATTCTGGCTTTTCATCGACCTCCATCACGTCAGTGTCACTGGCTTTTGGCCACTCTATAGTGGGTTCTAAGCAATTCTTAAGCAAAAGGGTTGGTGTGTAGCTTCATATACTTATCGCCGAGGATGCTGATTCGAATCCCTCTGGGTGCATACATTATTTTTTTACATCATGTTTTTGCACCAATCTGTTATAGGAAAGGTGCTGTTGTCGGAAGGTGCCGTTACAGAGAGGTTTTATTGTAGTAACTAAATAATAAATTTTCAAGAAAAACATCATCAAGTGCTACTCTGAGTGCGGGTGTTCGGCTCCAAATAATTGTCACCTCATTGTGCACATTCTGAATCCGCGCTGCGGGGGTGAACATTTGCGCGGGTATGCAGAGTGCGGGAGTGCGGCTCCCATTGTGCACCTAGCTTAAGTTTATCTGATTTCTTGCCCGAAGAAGCATCAATGATCTGTTTCTTCAGCTCTAGGAAAATTTAATATTTAATAATTCAATTTTTTCGGTTATAGGTACCGTTTTATACTATTTTTCAGATCATTATTAAAAATTACTTAGCCCATTTATTATAAAAAATTTTTTATTCTCGATTCAAAGTTGTGATAGCACGGCTCCCCAAAATTCGAATCTCAGTGCAGTTCAAGAACAACAAAACGCCAAGAATATTTTCGGTAAACAAAAATTTTCGGCGCTACCGGAGTATACCCCCCCCCAAATGAAATTTTTTTTGAACTTTTTCAAAACACCATTTTAACCATTTTTAAGCATTTCCTACACGTTGAACACGATAAAAAAGGTGTTTTCACCTACTTTTTTCTATAAAAAGTCGATTTTTTTTAAATCTTGAATTTTGGTATTTTTAGTTGATTTCTGTTTATTATGACTTAGTAAATCAGATTTTGAGGGTACCTTGACCCCAAAAAGATGGAATTTGAACATAGTTTTGTTGACTGGGGCCTACCGCATAAAGAAACTCTGGTATGCATACATTTTTTTATGCATCCAGAGTCACTTTCGAGTGATTTGCGTCTAAGGTATGTGGGTGTGCGCATCTCAACCCCAAGCCACCAAGCCCCACGCAGGGGGCTTGGTTGGTTACAGATGCGCGCACTCACTTACCTTAGACATAATTCCGAGCAAGACTCTTGATCAAAATGAAATAAAATAAAAAAAATAATAAAATAAAATAAAAAATACTTTATCACAAAACTCTGAACTCGATCCTTTTTCTTATAACAACACAACAAAAACAAAATTCCACAAAATTAACGGAGAGTAGCAACAAAAGCGAAAAGAATAAACTAGTATTTCTTGACGCTGGCAGAACAAAAACTTTCATTCAAGATAGCCTTTTTATTGGGTGAGGCATCAGAAGTAGGACAGAAAAACTAGAGCCACAATTTTCTCTTGACGGATGACACACCACAGCAAGATCCCAGAAGGATATTTCGCTTGTTAGCAGACGCTGAAGGCAAAGCAGTAACCGCCGCACAGGCTCCAAATTAACTCCAGCGGAACAGCACACCGTATATCAGATAGCCACACACAGTTGACACACTGATCAGCATAGCTAACAACTGAATATGGAAAACACACATAACAATATCATCGGGAATTGGAAACCAACAAAACCAACCAGATTTTTGCTTCTTCTGCTCTCACACGAACCCGACCTGAGCATCTTCAGTACATTCAGCTGCAGCATTGACGACATCCCTGGCACACTCCATGGAGACGATTTTCGATTTTCTTTAGCAGTCATTTGCTTAGACGAGACATTTCAGCAGATTGCAGACCTAGTAAGCACCTTAAAAACGATAAGGTTAGATAATGCTGTGGTAGCATGAAGACGCTAGAAGCTGTATAGGTACTACCTAAGTCCGAAATATCTATTACACAAAAACTGACCTGAATTTGCAAAGAAGTCTATTTACTTGATCAGTTGGGGCGAAGATGTCCAATCCTTTTTTAAAAAAAGAATTTACTAATCTTGCAGAAAAGCTTGCAGCCTAATACGTATTAGGTATATACCTCTCCTAGTCGATTTTTTAACGTTCTTCTTTGATTTCTGTGATTTTTTCTTTTGAACTTTTTTCTTTTGATTTTTTTCTTTTGATTTCTTCTTTGATTTCTATTCATGAGGCCTGAACACAGTCTGATGTCTTCAATAGCTGTCATCTTTCTTTTTGCCATCAAAGGCTTTTGTGGTGATGGAACGGAAAGACGACGTCTTACTTTTCTTGTTACATCTTCAAACTGCTCAAAACTTGGCGCTTCTCCGTTGGAACCTTGAAAAAAAGAAGCTATTTTATCAAGCTTTGGAAGCGACGCTCGTCTTTTCAAGTCCTGCAGTGGCTTTCTTGGAGTCTGCGAAGAAAAACATGTAACACCTCTGCTCCTATATAAAATTCGTCAAAGATCTTACCCCGTCCCGTTTCTTCGGCTCTACTTACTGCTGCATTCTGTCTTTTGAATGAAAGTGCTGCTTTTGAGTTAGCTTCTAACTTTTTTTCTTTGGCCTGCTTTGCTAAAACGAAAGAGTCATAACCACTATCAAAAAGTAAGGTAAATCAGCATACAAAGACGGATTTTGCCTGCCTCCTTTGCTCTTGCGATGGCCTTTTCTTTGACGCTCATCTTGGCACATCTTGCTTCGACTAGAGCCCTTCTTGCTTCAGAAGTCCTTAGAGTGTTAGCTTGCTTTGTTTCCGGGCCTTTCTGCACTGCAGTATCACGTCTTGTTCAGACCATTAGGCTCGCCTGAAATCGTAAAAAAATTATACCGAAATAAACGACAGTCAAAAAGTGCAAAACCACATAGTTTTCCGTACAATTTTTATACCAAAATGTAGCGTGTATATTCAGCTACCAGAAAAGTCAGAACGATTTTTGTAAAGTCAGAATTTTGAAAACTAGAGACCAATCAAAGCAAACAACTGGCATTTTCTCGAGTAATAATAGGGGTTTTTGCGTTTTCCATCTAACTTTTGCATTAGGCACCCTAAATTTGCATTTTTAAAAATGAAAATGTAGCTTATTTACTACTCTAAAGGGTTCCCAATTTTGTTTGTGCATAAATAGTCGAAAAAACTTTTCAGGATTTCAATTTAGCGAACCAGACAATGAAGAAATATTGAAAATTTTCACAGAAATCAATTATGATTTTGATAATTTGCGTGTTTCATGGGCAAGTAATGGCTCATTTGAAAGCCCTTCGTGTGAGCAATATTTTGGTCATGAATATGCCAAGGCAACAAGGAAAAAACCAGATCAGGCGTACGAAACAGAAAGACTCCGAAAGGGTCTAAAAATGATTGTTTTTTAAAAAAAAATCGTTTGGCGCCAAATTTTCCTAATGCACTAAGATTTGAATTTTAGGGGGCCGTGATAGATGGAAAATTATTATAAATAAAGCTGTTATAAAAACACAGCAAATTGTAATCCATATTCGCCAATAGTTGATATAAAGCGGCACATAGGGCAGCGCCAGATTGCGCAAATTTAAATTGCGCACACGTAGATTGCGCAAATTCAAATTGCGCACCCGCAAATTGCACAAACACTTTCTTTCATTTAACTGCACTTTTTTCTCATTTTTATGCCTCCAACTATTCTCTGGCCATTATTATTGTTTTCATACGTATGTTTACAAGTTTTATGCATGTTTTTTTAGATATGGAAAGCAACTTGAATTGTGCGCAATTTGCGGGTGCTCAATTTGAATTTGCGCAATCTGGCGCTGCTCGGCACATAGTATTCAGCAAAATCGCTGGCAATATGTGGATCTGAACTGATATTTTCCGTAAATTCTAAATTTTTGTTGGAAAGCTGTTTCAGCTCATCGAGTATATTTTCTGCAGTATAAGATTTATTTGTCTTACAATGCCTAAAAATCAGCTTATCCTCAAGAAATTCGAAATCAAAAAAGCGATTTACCTCAAAAGATTTGACATTTTTTACCAAGCTTTTTGGGTCGAAAAATTTGTCAAAATTCTCGTGAATGACTTCACTTTTTCGGTCGAAGTACCAAATTTTATTTTCGAAACCCTTAATTTTTACTGTGCTAAACCCGTATGAATCAAATTCGTCGATAAATGAGACTAAACTGTTGTCAATTTTTCGACAAAATTTTACTTCCAAAAAGTGTATTATTTACCGATTTGACATCCAATTAATCAAAATCGAGTATTTTTTGTACGAATTTAGATCGATCATTTTTTAGCAATAATTCGAGAATATGATTTTGGTCATTAATTATATGACAAAAGTCGTTCATTATTTGACCAATATTTTTTTCAAAATTATTTTCTAAATAGTTCAATTGGGTTGATAGGAATCGACTTCTCTTTTAGTTTTATTTTTTACATGTCGTACCCCCGTAACCTTCCAAACTCAAAATGATATTATTTTGACAATTTTCGACAACTGTGTAATTTTTATTGAAATTTAGAGCAATTTGCTCATTGTGATCTACAAATGTGAAGTCGGTGTAATATCCAGTGAAAAATCCGATAGAAATATATTCACACTGAATATCATTATTTACATCCCAAATTAAAATTTCATTGTTTTTAATTTGACAAAAACCTCGATCATATATGCATTTTTGCATGTCAACTAAAATATTTTTCGGTTGAGGCGACCTTCGGCTGCTGTGTGCCGCAGTCTTAGTTTTTCTAATTCATCTCGCACTCTCGTCGGCATTTTCAACTTGAACTTCTATATTTCAAGGTTTAGCTTTCTCATCGCAAAAATGTTTTCGGAAGATTCAGTCGTGTGCTTTGAAATCAATGAATCGCAACTTACGTTGACGAAGCTTTTAGAAGATTTTGAAAATGCTGCTGCAGAGGTTTGCTTTTCCAAATTATGATTGCTAAATTATTGTGGTCATTGAGGTGTCTGAAAGCTGCTTGAATGAGCTCTGGGAAGCCGTCGCTACATCCACCAAGGCTATTGAGAAGGAGTACCAGTCATTGCAGGTGCAGATATTAGAATACTACAAATTCCTGTTGGCCGAGAAGAAGAACTTGCAGTGGAAGAAGGCTTGTCTGATGAATCACAGTCGAGACACCAATTTGTAGTATTTAATTTGTGTCTGTATCATTTTCGCTTGACTCAAATAAACTATTCCGTTTGATGTAATGTTTCTCGCCTCCGGTTGTTTACACTTATATATTTGTATACTAGAGGAAGCAGGCGGGTGCACTCCTCCTGACCACCCTTCTCTTGGGTAGCACTTTCCTGAGTACCCTCCTCCTGGATACCTGGATAGCACCCCGACCTGAGTACCTTTCCTGGGTACCACCACCTGAGTATGAGGCTAAAATCCACCACCTGAATATCAGGCTAAAATCCACCATCTCCCATTTGGTGGTACTTAGAAACTTTTGTAGAGCCACGTCAACTTTACGCTTTTGTACTTAAAAGAGAGCTAAATTGTTGAATTTTAGGGTTCCGGGAAGATGTCTGACATAAATTCACAAAAAATGGCAGAAAATTTAACTTAAACACAAAAGTGGCGACCTGCATAGTCGACCCAGATACTATACAGAGATATTACGAGTACATGATCGTGCAGCACACCGCATAGACCAGATAAACTTGTAAGTCTGTAAGCCATTCTGTTTTACTAGCATAAAATCATATGGTATTGCCTGTAAGAGGGCGGCCTGCCTGCCGTCTTATTTTTAAACCCTCTGAAAGTCGAAATTGTTTGAGGTCAATCTCAATATTTTGGGTGCCTAACCGAAATCGTAAAAGAGGAATCGGTGGAGCTCGTGGTAGTAAAAACAGCTTTGCGAAAAATTGCCCGAGGCTGAGGTATAGGTCTTCAAAGTTTAGGGTCCGCCCTCAGGGTGGTTAACTCAAATTTCAAAAAAGGTGGCGAAATTCCTTCAAAAGATGGCGTTTTAACTAAAAATTGTCTCAAAAGGTGTTTTCTCAAATTAAGCAACTCCCGATAATAGCAAAAGGAACAGTTATAAAGAAAAAGCACTGAATTTAACAAAACCAATTCTGCGAAAATCATGAAATAAGGAAAGAATGTTCTGCAGATTTTGCCGAATTTCTCACAAAAATTCCACCTTTTGCTTTTCGAAAAGGTGGCAAAAAATTTCAAAAGGTGGCAAATGCCACCTAAAGGTGGCAAGTTAACCACCCTGACCGCCATATTACAGCGGGCCGCCCTGTCACAGGAAATACGGTATCTTTCAGACGGGAAATTTCGCCATTTTAAGACCAGCTTTAAATTATAGTTTTTTATATCGAAAGTGGGCGTGACTTGAATGGGCCAATTTTCTCCTCTCCTGCGACCATCATAGGGGCCGTACAAGCAGGCCACTAAGACGGGTATTTATTACAAGAAATTTCTTCACGGCCGACCAAAGAAATACTGGCTTACTGGCCACAATGGCGAAGGGTCACTGTGGAAAGAGTCCACTGTATGTGCTTTTTGTAAAATTTCTTACCTAAATTTTTGTTTTTACAACAGCACGGCATTGGGGATTATAGGGTTTCAGCTTATAGGATTTCTAAATTGGGACCCATATGTCAACGCCCAATAGCACTACATGCAAACAACTTTTCACTTGTATTTTCTCTCCTTTTAAATGTGTACTAAATTTTTTATTAGACCATTGCTATTATTCTACTACTCAAACCAGTGGCACATCGAATCCAAATAATACATAGTCAAAGTAGAACATCTGTAGTAGTTTTCTTTTTAATCTAACATCTCGCTCTACTTGTTGTGCCAATAATCTTCTCTCCAACTGTGTTCTTGTGGTGTGTTGAGTGTATCTGGTGTGTTTTATTATCAATTGCTGTCTCAACACCTCAATATTGCTTGAATGCACCCCCACTTGCTCAAAAAAGTTTAGGAGCTGATTTATAACTTGCTTGCCTTCGTTCTTGTAGTGCAGCAAGTGGTACTGGGATAGACAGAAGGCAAAGTTGCAGTGCCTGAATTTGTGACTATACCTTTTGCTAATTTAACTGGATACTTATGGTCACAGACCAGTTCTGAGGGTAGAAGTGGATGTCCTCATGCGTCCATTGCCTACTTTTGTATGTATTCCTGGCAAACTGTTCAGCCCTTTCATACTCTTTGTCCAAAAAACAGCTAAGATTGCCTGCACACCCATAACATATGGTTGGACGGTAGGTGTTGGTGTGACTCACTTTTTTCTCGCTTAAATTTTACTTTGCACCAAAAAGATGTAATATAATAAGTTGGTTTGTGAACCTACTTGATGCACTTGTCCACAAATCCAGACAGAAAGCGTTCTATAGGGTCTCGGACTATAGCCACTAATGTCCAGTCATACAACTTAGTAGTGTTGTAAGCCCGTAAAATAGCTGGGATAAACTGGTGCTCGTTTTTGCCTTTGCAAAGCCTATAATTGAGGGTTGTAAAAGGAATTTAATATAAGTTTTTCTTTCTAGTTTTCAACAAATCGTATGCAGCATTTTGATAAGCATCAAAAGCGACAAAAATGGATCAAATTTAATTGTTGCCCCTAAAATCTTAATTCTTGCCCCTTTTTCGAATTTCAAACAAAATAGCTGAAATTTTGCCGCTTTTGGTATAATTGTCATATTCCGAACCCTCGCAAAATGCCTCTAAATTATCTTTTTTCGGCGATTTAACTGCTCTAACTCACGTGAAAGATGATTTTTGACAAAAAAAAAATTTGACCAAAATTTGACTTTTTGCCTTGGGGGACCAAGGTAAGCCACTTTATACCGAGGTATTTTACCCCTTTTTGGTCATGTTGTTTATACTTTTTGATTGTTTTATCTCTGTTTCTAGTTATTGTATGGTATAGAAAAAAGGAAAGACATGGATTGAACATAGTTTTGTTGTCCCGAAATCGTTATCAGGGAACCTCTGCCCCAAGCGACATAAAAAGCTCGAAAATTGTCAAAACACACTTTTGGGTAGGTGTGCTACAACAAGTATTGTAATAATGCCCACCTTGTGTTGTAAGAGTCACTAGTCAAAGAGCGATTAGACTGCAGAAAAACTGTCTGGTTAAAAAGGTAGCACATGATAGCTGTCAACACGGTTGACATGTTCTTCTCAATCGCACATGCCACCAATTTATACTTCTCAACCACCTAGAAGCTGGATTAGAATACAAAAAATAATTTAATGGGATTTTTTATACATTTTTTATAAAAAATGCTTCCGAGTAAGATTATTTAAGGCAGGGTCAAGGGTGGTTCTGACAAAACCACCCTTGAAACCAAAAGTACATAAACATGACTCAACACATAATATTTAATCCAAATACACGAAACTACTCATTCAAATTCGCGCCAAATCTTGGCACGACAAATAGTCTACTTATTCATAAAGCGCTTCGAACAGTCATTGTTATTTCTCTTCTTCTCTACACAAACCAGTGTTTGCACTCACTTTGATTTTTAGGCAGTGAGTGAGAGTGAGAATGAAAATATTTTGGGGCAGTGAGCTGCTAGTGATGCTTTAATGCCCATTCAGCAATCTGTTTCCACTTCTGTAACTTGAAGGCATTAATTGACAATTATTCAGCCGAGTTGCATGACCAATTGTGAAAAAAGGTAGCAGATGCAAACATTGTTCTTGATTAATAAGTGTTAATTTCTCTTTTATTTTTGAATTCAGGTGTACACATCGCTTTGATTTTAATAAAAATGTGTTGATTTTAGCCTTAAACACAAAATGCAATTCTCACTCTGTCCTCACTGAGAATGAAAAAATAAGCAAGTGATAGTGAAAATATTAGAGTGAGTGAGAATAAAAATCGAAAATTAAGTATGAGAGTGGGTGAGCTCATTCTCACTCACTGAGATTCTCACTTTGAGTGAGCTCACGCAAACACTGACACAAACTGACACAAACTCATCATTTGTCACTGTATTTATCCATCCATTAATGTTTACCGATTTCCAGCTTTATGTATCGGGTGTCTGGTGAAAAGCTTCGAACTTGCACGCAGCACAACAGATTGGTAATGATGAAGTCTGGTATGAGTGTTCGGATAAGTTAGGGTGGCTAGTGAATCTAGCCAACTCTCCTATTGGAGGGTACAATCCTTGTACCCTGTGTGGGCGCAAACGAGTAGTAACGATTAAGACAGAATAAATATTTTAAAACTACTGAAATAAAATTTTGGGCCTTGACCGTATTACGAACTCCTGCTACCCACGCGATCAATAATTCAGGCTTAGGCCTGTAGGTTTTAGGAACTGGCCATCACTGATATCAGTTGTTTTTTTTTAATTTTTTAAGAAGGGTGGTTTCAGGCACCCCTAAAAGGGGGAGGAGGGTCTCGTTACACTATCGTCAAGTCTCTATTATTCAAAGACATCGTAACATGTTGAATCAGTTCCTAAACGAAAAAAGAAAAATGCTTTAATTGAAAAATATAGTATTGTTGAAACTTTTAAAAAATCTCTAGTTAAAATCCAACCCTAAATTTAGCATCAAAATATTTGAGTGGAGGCAAGCATTTCCCAAAAGCCTTGTGTCCTCCAGCCTGTTCATCCAAGCACACATGTCGAAAAAGTTGAGAGTTTTGGAGTTTATTTTCTGGATAATGATTTCTGTTTGCCCAATTAGTCGAAAGTAGTGAAATATTAAGCAATACTAGCAGCAAAAACAGTAGTACAGTAAGTTTGCGATACACACTAACTAGATTGGTGCAATACTTACACACCCAGTTTTGGAAAAACTGGCGGCTCAGATGTCTGATGGAATTAGTCTGCATTACTAATAGAAAACAAAGAAGAATACATGTGGATAATATTTACCAAAAAAGTACATTCAATGCGAGATTATCCTTTTATGGTTAACGATAGAGTTGGTTTAGGGAAAATTTCAGTTTTTTTTCAAAGACCTTGTCAACTTAATTTATAGCAAATACTCAATTTATAACAGGGATAGGACGGAGCACTAAAATAATCGAAACGAAAATCGGAATCGGAAGTTCAAAATTTTCAGAATGGGAATTAATCAAAAATTGGAAAATGAAAATTTTGCCCAAAAAATTTCAATTCAAAATTTTCCCCAGATTTTGCGAAATTTTCTTTATTTTTTTAGGAAAACAAAATCGGAACAGGAAAAATACCGGAAATCAGAATGGAAAGTTTCGTCCCATTCTATTCGCAATTTTTTTTTGAATTCCTGCTTAATTTGAAACTAAATTTTGGTCAGAGAATTATTTTTTCAGCAAAAAGATGATCTCCCCTAGTAAATTTCTAAAACGAGTACTTTATAATTAATCTGAGTTTTTAAAGTCAACATGTAGCCGTGCGATTTTTTTAATGAGCTATAATCAGGGCACGTATATGTCCTTTTTAAAAAGATTTGTCCTTTTTTCGGGACCCCAAATCTTTTTTTAATTTTGAAATTTTAGTCAAAATCTTTTTTTTTTCGCTTCGAAATGGCAATAAGCACTGGATAAAATGACCTTTTTCCTTCAAAAATGGTCAAAATGTCCTTTTTTGAGATACGAGCCTGGCTATAATAAATGACCCACTGTGATTATGTTTGTGAAATAATTTCTTTATTTATAATTTCTTTTCAAAATTAATTGATCACTTATTGGCCAGTTAATGACTCATTAACAAAAATTTCAGGCCACATGTTGATTTAAAAAAAGTTAAAATGATGACTAGAAAAACTCGTTTTTTAAAATTCACTAGCAAATTCGGGCGCTAGTGGAGAATCCGTGTCCAAAATATGCCTTGGTTTCCCTGTTGTTTTTGAATTAAAAAATTTGTTTTGAACCAAGGCATTTCTTGATAAGAAAAACAACAGGGGGGACCAAGGTATATTTTGGACACGGATTCTCCACTAGAGCCCAAATTCGGGCCCTATGTTTCTCGAGTCTCCAGATTCGGATTTTTCTGTTTGTTCGCCAAAAATATTAAAATTTAGTACAGTCAAACCTCGATATAGTGGCCCCCACCTCAAGTTCGTTACCGCCTTGGGTCTGACACTTTTTTCACCCTGATTTTCGAAGTTTTTTACCACTTCTGTTTTGACAGTCTGGTCCCAAATATCGTGAAGATTCCGATTTTCCCAGTCGTTTTTCAAAAACTGAATAATTTTTTCATTTGAAACCTCGATACAGTGGCCCCCTATTTAAAAATTAAAGGGCCATTATATAGAGGTTTTCATTTTCAAATGGAAAAATTATTTAGTCTTTGAAAAACGACTGGGAAAATCGGAATCTTCACGATATTTGGACCAGACTGTCAAACAGAAGTGTAAAACTCGAAAATCAGGGTGAAAAAAGTGTCAGACCCAAGGCAGGAAGGAACTTGGGGTGGGGGCCACTATATCGAGGTTTGACTGTATAGTAAATTGACTATGGTCTACGAGATGGCATTGTCAGAATTTTCCGAAGTCGAATTCGATATTACATTCGAAAGGTTTTTTTCGTAAGTAAGTCTTAAAAAATGCTGATTTGAGATTATACGTACTGGTTAAAATCAATTTTGACTTTAAATTTTTACATGTTTTTTTAAATTTAAAACAAAATTTTTTACTATAAAAATAGCTCTGCGTGGCAAAAAAATTCCAAATTTTATATATTCCAACTACAAACGGAATGAATAACAATATGCTACAGAGTGCTGTTTCATAAAATTATTTTCAAAATCACATTCTAGCAATAATAGTAGTCACGTTTACTATGCTTGCTACTTGTTCTTCTTTGCCATCCATTCTTTTGTCTAGGTGCCGCAGAAAGTATTGGCTCGTAGGGACAAGGCACACTTAACATCTAAAAAAGTTTAAAAATATTGGAATGCTGATATTTTGACACTAGGTTGATCGGCGCCTTACAGGCGCCTTTTTACAAAAGCAGTATGTCAATTGACATGAAACGTACGAAAACAGATTCTGCTATGAAGAAATTCGAATAGGAACCCTTCGGGTGTATCGCTTACCATTTATAGCACCCTTGTGTGCTTTCAAAGGTATTATAAGTGCTCTAAAAAGGCTAAGATACCCTTGAGAAAGAGTTGGTACTTTTTAGGTGAGGTTACAAACGGATAGTTAGAATATCCAAGAGGTAGTTAGAACACTTGCCTAATGGTTAGGGTGGCCTCTAGCTAGTTGGACTTACCTATTGTCTGAGGTACTCACCTAAAATTGGGGATACCCTACCTAAACACATGGTCAACTAAATTCGCATACCAGCCACTCTGCTGGTGTACCTAGTCACCCTCCTTGCACCCCTACTCACTCTCCTGGCACCCCTACTCTTTCTACTGCCACCCCTGCCCCTTTACTGCCACCCCTGCCCCCTTTACTATACTCTACCCAACTTCCCGGCACTTCTACACTCCTACTGCCACCCCTACCTATCCTCTTGGCCTCTGCCTACCCTCCTACCCTCCTGATCACCCCGACTTTAACTTCAACCACCAAAATTTCAAAATTTTGATGACTAATACCCAAATCTAGCCGTAAAGGTTAAATCTACATTGAATGGGCTTTCCAATGAGTACAAACTTGCCTAGTAAAAGATCTCACTAAAAAAAGTTTTCTCTTAGTACCAAATGGGTACTCAAAAGCGTTAAAAATCCCAAATACTATACAGAGATTAAAATTTTATTTTTGAGGCTCACAACTCAACCAACACTGCAGAGATTGGCTTTTTTCAAACTTCTAAAAACGTCCCTTTTAAATTTCGAGTGAGGATCTCTGGTTTACATCCTGAAAATCTCATTATCTACCTTTGATTTTCCTGATTTGTCAAAAGGTTTAAAATAATTTGCCGAGGGTAGTTTTTTGTATAAAACATAAAAAATAAAGAAAAACTTTAGATTTATTGTTTATTGTTTTACCCGTTGTTGTATCTCTTGGTCCTCTTCATCCTCTTCTTCCCTGCAAACCGGCAAACTCATTCTCTTGCTCAAGTAGGTGGTGGAGGAAGTGTGCAGGAAACTGGGTCTCTTGCCAATCACTCCCAATTCTGGGTGTTCCAACTCAATGGTCCTGATGCAGGCAAGCACCATGTCATACAGACTGCTGAAATAGACGTCCATGAAGTGCTCCAGACCGTCTTCAACTACACTCTCTGACTGTTGTGACTCGTAGAATTGGATCATGCGTGTCAAGAAGTGTCTAAAAAGATAGGAGATTAGTTAAATTAATAGCACATTAAACGGGTACTTGGTGTGCTGCAACTCCCTGAGCCGTTTGTAAGCTTTTTGCAGACCAGCTGGTGTGTCATTATCCTCTTGGCAGGTGCTCCGCACAAAAGCTGGCACATCACTAAAGTAATGGTTGAACACTTCCTCGAGATCTACGGCCATCTGGTCGCCGATTCCTAAGTAGCAGCAGTATAGACGAGAGAAAATTAACTTGTGACATTTTATAACGGACAATACGTAAAAGTGCCCCCTTTGTGCCTCCTTTTTTCGTTTTAATTAAAAAGTCAAGAGTTTTCCTACTTTTCTTTCAAATTTTCACCCCTTTAACTAGCCCTGCGCTTCTAGTTTCCAACAATATATCAGTTGTTGAATCATGTTTGCAAAATATAGCACAAAAAAGGAAAAGTATGAAGCAAACTATTTTTTGACTTACCTTTTTGTGCTATATTTTGCAAACATGATGCAACAAGTGATATGCCGTTAGAAACTGGAATCGCAGGGCTACCTGATAGTGTTAAAAAAATTGTATACAAAGTGGGCAAATTTATGCCTTTTTAATTAAAAAAGGGCACTTTTTCACAAAAACGGGCACTTTTTCGCGAAAAGAAGGCATTTTGCGCATTGTCTATTTTATAACATAACACTGGAAACTTTGTTTAAAATTGATTTTTTTAATCAGTTTTTGGAAAAGCATTTCTAATCACAAATTATTATGGATCTGAATCCGTTAAGATGAGATCAAAAAAATTCAGGGAACTGAGATATAACTCATTTGAGCTGACTACTCAAAAAAGTTGCACCACTCTCTATTTTAATATCTAAACTCGCATAGTTTTTTGACCTGATGTAAACGGGTGTGGATGAAAAAAGTCTAGAAAATTTTATTTTACATTAGTTTTCTCCGCGGAATAGTTTCAGTGTCACTATTAGATTTGAACGTAATAAATACTGTGGGACCAGAACTTGGGGTTCCGGAACCAAAAATATTAGATTATAAATTACTTTTTCTTCTGACAGTTTGCTCATGGTTATTGCCTTCATACAAAGTCTCTATGAAAACATCTGGTTGAGTGACTGCTAGGTAGGAGCAAGAATTAGCTAACTGACTGTCGCTATTGTCCAAACAAGTGGACTTTTGGCCAATGCTCTTTAGGCGCTTCAATACCTATAAGCCTAAGCAATTTTAAAAAGCAAAAAATCCATATGTCTAACCTTTCTAAACATTTTGGGACAGCTGCTTGACAAATGTACCATTTTTACAATTAAGTAGAACTATTCTGGTCTAGTTGGCTGTGCTGGATAGATATGAGCAATGAGGAGAAAATGCGAATAAATTGGTTGGTTCAGAAAAGTGTTTCGCAGATTATTTTTTTGGAGGTGAGAATCTGTGTTGAAGGGCATTTATGAAGTGGATGAGAGACTTTAATCCTTGGATAAGTTTGTCTTCAAGCTTGCTACGGACAATAAATGTTAGGATGTAGGCAAAATCCAACATAGCACGTATTTGGACAAAAGGCATTTCGGTTCGCGGAAAAAGGAATAAATAAGAATTGCGAAAGTGGTTGGCTTACAGTTTACTGGATTTGACAACATGACCAACAAATATTCCAATATATGTATAACCATTTGTTGAAGATTACTGCTCAAAATACTTTCTCAAATACCGTGCACGCTCTAATTATACGCCATGGCGTTTAATTTTTCAACAACCCCACGCCCCTCCCCCGCCCTGGGGGCGGCCGATAATAAGAGCATGAGAGATAATAGCATAAGAGATAATATTTCATTATGACCTTTTATTGTTTTAGCCATAACTTTTTTATTTCTTTTTTTGCCTTAGAACGAAGAAGCTTGGGGCATTAGTTTAGTACCTAATATGTGATTTTTGATCAAAACTTGATTTTTCTCTCATGACTGTTTTCTATAAACGTTTTACACAATCCGACGAAAGTTTTCTGCCTATTTTTTAAAAGTAGGATAAGGTCATAAATATCAGATTTGACATGAAACGAGTGAAAACAAGGACGATTTTTAAAAAATAGGCAGCAAACTTTCGTTCTGGGTAATTTTGTTAAAAAATTACTCAGAACTTGTGAGTCAGAAGAGCAAACAAGCACAAGATAAAACGACTGGGCATGGCGGATAATTAGAGCATTTACGGTACTTTTTCAAAAGGAAACTGGGGTGTGAGTAAACTTAACAACTACATGATTTTCACATTAATCCATTTCTGCCGGAATCAGTTTTCGAAAAAATTGGAATTTTTTTATTTTTTTAGAAACTTAAATAATTGGTTTAATTAAACTTAAAAAAATTGGTTTTATTGTAAAAATAATGTTTGATGAGTATAAAGTGGAGTTATGAGCCTTGCTATTTAGCATATGTTAATGATCAAAGCAATCCGGGCATACCCCACCCCGACTTTCGTCACTTATGCTGCCACATCATACTTGCCAATGTTACAACAGATTCTAAGCTCCGTTGTGGCGTTTGTGAGAATAGAACTAAAATAAAATGCGAAAAATGGAATGTTGGATGGCATCTCGAGTGCTGCAAAGAATTCATGTGAATAAATAACATGAAAATGTTATAATCTTTAACTTTTCACTGATCAAACACTGTTTTCGACGACATTTTTATAATAAAACCGATAATTTTACCCCTATAACAAACTACAAAACTAATTAAAAAAAATATTGGCTTAAAAAATTATAAAAAAAACATTTTATTTATTTGCTTATTGCTTTTATGCGAAAACAACTAAGCATTTTAAAATTGCTAAAAAAGATTTCTTTCATTCTTCTTTCTTCATTTACATTTACAATGACTTGTTCACTTGCCGCCTCCAAGCTGTTCTGGATGTACACCATCACAACTCCTCAACTTATCTGGAGGAGGATTGGTCAAGTCTCTTCTACCAATCTTGTACACCTTTCTGACGCTTCCGTGGTGGATGTAATCTCCAGGAATTTCTTCTCGCAACATCCACTGGCATGGCTAAACTTTACTGCTTATACGCATTTTTTGAATTTATTGCTACCCTAATGGAGTCGTTGCAGTCATGGAAGATTCGCAGTTCGGGCTCAATACTAGACATGACTTTTATAAAGTGAATTATTCGAAGTTCAAAAGTAACTACCTGGTGAACTCGCGAGTAGTGCCATCCACGCGAAAGTGACCACTGTAGTCTGTGACTGTAGCGTCTAGCAAATCATCACTGTCTCCAGGATCTGCAACAAATGCTTATACACAAGCTTTTTTGGCTGTCTATATAGACTGACCATAAAATCTCTAAAGGTTTTAGAAGTTTTACGGTACAGTCGAACCTGGATATAACGCGACCTTTTAAAGCGGCTATTTGGCCAGAAGTAAAGAAAAATGACTTAACTAGACCCCTGATATAACGCTGGTCCCGAGGGGTCGCGTTATATCCAGACTCGACTGTAGCAGTTAAATAAATAGCTGAAACTAAACATTATTAGGTGCACTATGAAAAAAGTTGAGATCTTGTGCACTTAAGAGCCTCAGAAGGATCAGTTTACGGAACAGTTACCCTTTCTTACTTATTTTATATAATAAAGCCGCTTTGAATCCGTCCTTATGTGGACTGGTCTACCCTAAGCCAAAAAGATTGGTTTAGAAAAAGTTCTAAAAAAAATTGATATATTTTCTATTGCACCTCAGTGTTGGACATAGGACACTTCGCGCCGGTGCGAGCTGTCTACTTGACTATTTTTAATAGAGATACATACCTACTTTTATGAAATGTCGAGATATGATCCAAAATAGGAAAATACTCTTTGTTTTCCAAGTTTAGCCTATATCTCAACAATCAAGCATTTTTTCAAAATTCTGTTCAGTGATTCGGATTCCTGAGAAAATTACAAGTCACAAGCCATATAAAAGTAGGTATCTCTATTAAAAAATAGTCAAGTGGACAGGTGCGAAGTGTCCTTTTACCCTCAGTTTTAGGTCATTTTTGAAGAAATGTTGCAGTTCTGATAAATTAATGTTCCCAATCCAAGTTTTAATTGGGCACAAGTTTGGTTTACATTACAAAACCAGGTTGTCCACAAACTGTGGCTCCAGAACGACATTTCAAAATACATATTGGGTGCATTTCGTCACTTTTGAGGAGGGGCTTTATTATAGAAAATGCAATAAATAAGGGTTGAAATACTTTTCGATCCTGAAATGGCGAAAAGTGTAACAACCATAAATAAGACCTTAAGTTTTAAATATGTACAGATCTTTTTAATTTTAACGATTCCAACCCCGATATACATTTAAAAAAATAGACAAAAGTTTTAGTGTTAATTACTTCTGTCCAGATCATAGATGGACACCCTCACGCCAGAAGCTGGAGATCCATTGCAATACAACTCGCCTGCCACAGCCACTCCTTGCAGGCGAATACCATTTGCTAGTGGCAATTGACTTAAACAAGTGGTTAAAAAGAGCAGAAAAAATAGTTGCCACATTATAGAGATTAGTTTATTGATTGGGAGTGATCCAGCTAGTAGTTGTCACTTTTGATTGATTAGATCTACTGCAACCCCTTGTTTTTAATAGTACAAAGAGCGGATTTCGTTTGATTCCCAGCTATCAAACATTAATTTGAACATAGAAAATTTATTTTTTTGATAATCCAATAAAAAATAAATAACACTTCTACATACTACCAGATTTTTCAAAAAGTTTGCTCGAATTTTGGACTAAACTGCACTATTACGCACTGGAAGTAAATGGCCCCAAACCATGTTTTTTCAACGTTTTAGCACATGAAACGTGTAGAAAACATGTTTTTAAGACGGGGCCGACCATTTTTGAAAAAAAAAATTTGGAGGGATTTTTGCCTTGGGGGGCCAAGGCAAACCACTTGGAGAGGGTACTTAGATGACTTATTATTCATTTTTACCTTGTTTTTCTTACTGGAACTTGGCAAAAAGAGACTTTGAATGTATTTTATTATCAAGGGTCACTTACCTTAGACATGATTCCGAGCAAGACTCTTGATCATAAAGTGGAGCCATTCGTGGGGCAAAGTGGGGCCACAAACGGGGCCATTCACGACCAGTGCGTAATAGTGCATTCCAGCCGAGTTTTGAATAAAAATTTTTAATTGTCTTCAACTTCAGCTTTTTATCAAGGTCATGTTGTGCATTTGGTGGGTCGCTGAGGGGATCTTTTATTAGGAGCTGCTACCGAAGGAAAAGACCATGATCACAGATGTCAACTGTGAGCAACTCAACCGTGTTGAACAGGCTCTGATAAAATTCTGCAATTCCACGCTACTAAGACAAAAAATAGTAGAAGAGATCGGCTGGATGATTCAGTCCCTATTTATTCGACACAACAGAATTTAAGCTAGCAGAATTACCTCAGAGGCAAAGAGTTTAAATGAAAAGACTGAGTAGAACAGACTGCAAACTTCAGCAAAGACTTTTCCATTTGAACTTGTGATAGAGGTGGACCACTGGAATGAAACTCTCCGAATGGGCTAAGTTCAACTATTGCCCCACCAGTCGATTCAAACCTGGTCCACAAAGTCCATCTCGGCGAGGCAGCAGATCTGTTGCGGTGTAGAGCAATCTGAAAAAGACACAAAAATAAGAAATTGCGAATATTGACACGTAAACAATGAAACAAAGGATAAACAGATACTTCGCTAAATCGCATGGTAGATACGTTCTCGTATGGTTTCCAGAAGAGCTAAATGGTGGGAGCCCCTGGTGTGGCCAGGGTTGAATCGAGTGGTGTGGCCAGGGTTGAATCGAGTGGTGGGGCCAGGGTTGAATCGAGTGGTGGGGCCAGGGTTGAATCGAGTGGTGGGGCCAGGGTTGAATCGAGTGGTGGGGCCAGGGTTGAATCGAGTGGTGGGGCCAGGGTTGAATCGAGTGGTGGGGCCAGGGTTGAATCGAGTGGTGGGGCCAGGGTTGAATCGAGTGGTGGGGCCAGGGTTGAATCGAGTGGTGGGGCCAGGGTTGAATCGAGTGGTGTGGCCAGGTTGAATCGAGTGGTGGGGCCAGGGTTGAATCGAGTGGTGGGGCCAGGGTTGAATCGAGTGGTGGGGCCAGGGTTGAATCGAGTGGTGGGGCCAGGGTTGAATCGAGTGGTGGGCCAGGGTTGAATCGAGTGGTGGGGCCAGGGTTGAATCGAGTGGTGGGCCAGGGTTGAATCGAGTGGTGGGGCCAGGGTTGAATCGAGTGGTGGGGCCAGGGTTGAATCGAGTGGTGGGGCCAGGGTTGAATCGAGTGGTGGGGCAGGGTTGAATCGAGTGGTGGGGCCAGGGTTGAATCGAGTGGTGGGGCCAGGGTTGAATCGAGTGGTGGGGCCAGGGTTGAATCGAGTGGTGGGGCCAGGGTTGAATCGAGTGGTGGGGCCAGGGTTGAATCGAGTGGTGGGGCCAGGGTTGAATCGAGTGGTGGGGCCAGGGTTGAATCGAGTGGTGGGGCCAGGGTTGAATCGAGTGGTGGGGCCAGGTTGAATCGAGTGGTGGGGCCAGGGTTGAATCGAGTGGTGGGGCCAGGGTTGAATCGAGTGGTGGGGCCAGGGTTGAATCGAGTGGTGGGGCAGGGTTGAATCGAGTGGTGGGGCCAGGTTGAATCGAGTGGTGGGGCCAGGGTTGAATCGAGTGGTGGGCCAGGGTTGAATCGAGTGGTGGGGCCAGGGTTGAATCGAGTGGTGGGGCCAGGTTGAATCGAGTGGTGGGGCCAGGGTTGAATCGAGTGGTGGGGCCAGGGTTGAATCGAGTGGTGGGGCCAGGGTTGAATCGAGTGGTGTGGCCAGGGTTGAATCAGTGGTGGGGCCAGGGTTGAATCGAGTGGTGGGGCCAGGGTTGAATCGTGGTGGGGCCAGGGTTGAATCGAGTGGTGTGGCCAGGTTGAATCGAGTGGTGGGGCCAGGGTTGAATCGTGGTGGGGCCAGGGTTGAATCGAGTGGTGGGGCCAGGGTTGAATCGAGTGGTGGGGCCAGGGTTGAATCGAGAGGTTGAATCGAGTGGTGGGGCCAGGGTTGAATCGTGGTGTGGCCAGGGTGAATCGAGTGGTGGGGCAATAGTTGAAGTGCTCCTGAGTGATAGCTAATAATGAATAAGGAAAAGTCAAGAGAATTCAAAAAATGACCTTGAGGAACTGACACCATCGCTATTAAATATCTTACGATAGCCCTCCACATTGCAAGCTACCAATCGCGTACTTGATCCGTGGTCCAAAAGAAGATCAAACCGAATATCTAGATCCGACTTTTACCAGGAGTTGAGGCAATGTAAAGAGTTACGAATACTTTTTTGCGACGCATATTTGTAGCTATTTAACTGTACGGTTATCTGTAGTTAACTGTTTTAAACTTACAGATTTGTGGTAAGTTTTACAGGCTGTAGTAGGTTACCGTGGTAACTTACCGTCTTAATAACCCTAGTGGAAGCGCATAAAAACGAGGTGTAACACGGGTTCGGCCCACAGAGAGTTTCTCTTCTCCTGTTTTTATTTCTTTCCATTTTTTGGAAAACTCTCCGCGTTCTTTTCTGTCCGGAAAGTTTTCCATGCAGCAACCCTGGGAAATTCAGAAATTTAATGGGAAATTCAATTTGAGCCAATTTAGAAACATAAATTCTGATTTTTTTCAAAACATCTTTCTAACTTTTATAGCTTAAAAAGAGCCGAAAAATTATTATTGTAAATACATGCTATTCTTCTCGCAATTATTTTGCCCTCAAAATAGCTGTCAGTAGTCAAAATCCTCAGTCAAATTGCCGCTTAGTGTCCAGTTGAATGACCCCATAAGAAGTGGAGTGGAGACAGGAAATAGAAGTGTGTTTAAGTGTGATAAAGACTCCTGAATTGGGGACCTGGGGAGAGGGAGGGGGAGTCCTTGGCGTCACATTCCCTGGCATTTTGTCCAGCTCTTCCGCTTTTTTGTCTTTTCATCTTCCAGCTCCTAGGTCCCGCTCTCATCATTTGTTGGATGTTTTTTTGGAAGAAAATAAAAAAATGAATATGGTGGGAAATAAGAAAAGAAAATACTGCCCCCTACCTACTTGCAACAAGAGATTCTATTTGTTTATGCTTTATTTTCACTTCATCAAATTGGTGGTTCTGCTTTCTTCGCCCCTTGTTTTACCTTAATTAGGATGGGAAGGATTAAAAGGATCCAGCAAAAAGGCGGAAAACTTTGATTTGCACTAGAATCTTTTGGCGCCGTAGGTAATCCCCACTTTTTTAAGCGAAAGCCGAGAAGTATATTAGTTATGAAATTTTCAATTTGATATTTATTTTATTTTCATGGTTGCAAAGATAAAAGGCTAGAAGTTCTAGCCTAGAGCTCTAACTCCGAAGCCAACTATTTTTTCTTGGTCCATTTCTTGCATACAGTCTAGTCTCGTTTATCCGACACTGTTCGTTAGTCCGACACTTTTTGAGCCATTTTTAAAATGTTTTTCAGTTGTGTTTGGTTGTTTTAGTCCGAAATATCGCAAGGATTCTGATTTGCCGATCGTTTTCCAATCTTTACGTTGCCATGAAGACCACGGCACTCGTTTTCCGACACCTCTTCTTAAAAATCAGGTGTTGGATAAACGAGAGCCGTGGGTCTTCATGGCAACGTAAAAGGATTTGGGTAAAACGATTGGCAGAATCCTTGCGATATCTCGGACTAAAACAACCAAAGACAACTGGAAAAACATTTTAAACATTGGCTTAAAAAAAGTGTCGGACCCTAACGAACTTGAGGTGGTGTCGGATAAACGAGACTAGACTGTAACAGCTATAATTGACTTGAACAGGGTTGTTCTGACTCATAATCCATGCATATCTGCAGCTAAAAAATCATAACTCTTACGGTTTTTTTGACTAGATTAACGAATCGATTTCGGCAAAAACTTGCAAAATTTTAATTAAAAGAGTATTGGCTCTAGGCGGAATCGAACTTTTGATTTTTTTTTGCAAAATTAAAATTTCATTGATAAAAAATTACAAGTTTTTGGAATGGTTAAAGACAATCGTTCCCTTTCCATTAAGAAATAAGGAGCTTTTGAGATGTTTTTTTTGTAAAAAGTTGTAATTTTAATCCAGTCCGTCTTCTTAAAACTTCTATTCTCTATTGGTTTGTTTTTCAAAATCGTGGTTGTATCCAGTTTATTGGCCTTAGTCTTCATATTCTTTTTGATATGACCTCCCAAATAATAGCTGCCCCCCCTCCAAATAACCCCCCTCAGATCATAATTTTTGGCTCTATTTAAGAAGAGGTAGCATTTTTTGCCTTGGTCCCCCTTATTGATTTTTTTTTGTAAATTTTATTAATAACACGCCATCGACAATTCCAAGATAACAATTCAACTGCTTAGCTAATCATATATTTTCCCCATCTGATCAAAGAACACCTTCAAAACATTCAATTTCTTACAAAAAAAATCAATAGGGGGGACCAAGGCAAAAAATGGTACCTCTTCTTAAATAGAGCCGATTTTTTTTTAACTTGGAAGGAAAAGAGCGCGTCCTATTGTGCGCTGGCCTGCCCTTAGCCTAAGCCTAATTCCTTCCACGACAAAAAAGTTTTTGACCAGAGGGGGTTTGAGGGGGTCATTTGGAGGGTGGGTTATTTGGGGGTTTTCACCTTCTTTTTTGCAACCTTTTACATTTTAATTTAAGAGTAAGGAGTAAGCAGAAGGGGAGATAACCAGTGAATCTCAAGTGCCGATCAAAATGCGACTGGGAGGAAACAAGCACAACTACGACTCGTCTTCCACATCAGACTTGCCACAATCTCAAGCTCCACCTCTATATTCCAATAATAGCAGTGGGGGATCTTTTTTGACTGGAAATCCGTCAACCACTACTCAAGGCTATTCAGCTGGAGGTGGTACCAATGACGATGGCAATGACTCTGGCGATGGCACACACAGCACCAACAATGCTGGAAATTCCGGTGGTGATGGAGGCAAAGACAATGAGGTGGGTTATAATGCACCGTATTTTCTCTATTAAACCCCCATGGGGGATTAATTATTTTTCAACCCCTAAAAATCGGGAAATTTTGAGGTCGATTTTGAGATTTTTGGGTGCTCAACCAAAGTCTGAAAAGTGTAATCAGGTAAACTCGTGGTAACTAAGAAAACGCAAAAACAGATTTGCGAAAAGTTTGCTCTAGACTGAGATACAAGGTCTCTAGGGTGGGGGATTATTAGAGAGTGGGGGGTTACCGTATTTCTTCTAATAGTCCAATAGTCGGGCAGTCTCTAATAAACGGACACTCTCGGAGATGATTGGAAAATAAACGGGTATGCTCGCTTATTAGAAGAAATACGGTAATAGAGAAAATACAGTACGCACACATTATCAAGAGGTTGATAGGGGTTTAAGCAACCCAAACCACTTAAAAATATTAGGGGCTTCATTCCTCGGAACGATTTTTCTGGCGAATAAACCGGAACCGAAATCCTAGCATATAAAATACCAGTTCAAAAAAAGCCGGGTACAGTCACCCTAGATAATGCGTTCAGTACCTAAAGGTACCGAATTTACTAGGGTCGACTGCACAGCAACATTCTGGTAAAGCAACGTTTGCACGGTTTTTTAATTTTTCGCCAATTCAAAAATTTTTTTGTTTTATTTCTTTTAATTTTTCTAAATTCTTATATATTTTTCGGATTCCTCGTCAAAATTCGGCATAGAAAACTTAAGTTTGAGCTTAGGCTCAGGGTAGGCCAGCGTATGTTAAAGGGGCATACCATTGCGTTTTACAAAGTTAAGGCTGGGACCAGCATTTTTTTCATTACATTTTCATCTTTCACTGGTTTTGTGTCAAATCTTATGTTGATGACCTTATATCACTTTTAATAACTAGGCAGAAAACTTAAAAAAGCTAGATGAGAACGCATGTAAAAATTGTTCGAGAAAGAAAGAAAAAAACCGCTGGTCGTCGCTTTTTTCCGTGTAACGCTCTGGTACGCCCCTTTAAGACGAACTTAAAAAGAATTGTTCAAGTTTCAAAGTGTAGGGCAAAAAAGTAAAAGTATGAAGCAAACTATTTTTCTGACTTGCTTCATACTTTTACCTTTTTGTGATATGATATGATGAAACAAGTGATACGCCGTTAGAAACTGGAATCGCAGGGCTACCTGATAGCGTTAAAAAATTGTATACAAAGTGGGAAAATTTATGCCTTTTTTATTAAAAGGGGCGCATTTTCACAAAAAGGGGGCACATTTTTGCCAAAAGGAGGCATTTATCCGTATCGTCCATTAACTGTAACAGCACCACCCTACTAAATATAATGAAAAATAAGTAAATGTTTGCTTTAGGCTCGCCGACCCCCCTACACCATGCATGGAGTGTTGCACTACCTCCAACATGAATGGAGTCGCTATGAACTAGAGCGTGCACAGTGGGAAATGGAGAGGGCAGAATTAAGAGTCAGCCATTCTTTAATTTACTGTCTTTGCACTGAGCTTAATATAATTGTAGGCAAGAATCAGCTTTTTGGTGGGTGAGCGCAAAGGTCAGGAGAATCTAAAGCACGATTTGGTCAGAAGGATCAAAATGCTGGAATATAGCTTGAAACAGGAGAGGTTAGCTATTTGGTTTCAACCAATTTCTAATAATATTCCATTTTCAGGGCGAAAATACACCGGCTTCAACACAATGGACAAGATCCAGAACAGGACGAAATGGACAATGAGTTCAATCCGGGTATGGGATTGTGAAAAATTATTATTGGAAATGACTGTGAAAATACTTTGCAGGCGGCGATTCCAATGTGCCCATGGACATTGATGCTTTAGAAAAAGGCATATCTGGCGACCAAAAGGCAGCAAACAACCAGGACTGGCGACAGGCTCGGCAAGTGTTGCGCCAATATTTACAGGTATTGATTTTGGGTTAGAATATCACCTCAGATTCAAAATTTCTCTAAGAAAACTAGCGCTCCTTCCAAAATTCCAACAAATTTATAGGAAATTGGCTACTCTGAGAAAATCTTGGACGTCCGCTCCTTCCGCGTCAAGAATCTTCTGGGCCTTCTGCCCGATAACTGGAATTTGAATGGGGATGGAAGGTTATAGTCAACCGCCAATTTCCTTGTCAACCAAATAAAAACTAAATTTCAACTTCAGAAAAGCTGCTGAAAAGGCATTGTTAGACACAGAGCAGGCAGTTCTTGAGACCGCAGATATCATCAAACAATCCAGGAAATACGATAATTTCAATGATTCCAATAAAAACAATACTTCTGGTGACTTTATGGCCGGCGACGACGACAGGTTGGTGAAATTTTCGAAAGTTGGTCAAAAAAACTTGCATAAATTGATTTGGTTTACGAAAAAACTGACATGTGCCATGGAAAATATTATTTACCGTATTTCCTCTAATAGAAGCCCCCCCTCCACTTTGAGGGTCTGGATTTCAGGGTAGAAGCAATATTTGGCAAAGCTGTTTGATACGTTTGCTTAACTCCCACGAGCTCCACCGATTCCAGTTTTTAAATTTTGGTTGAATACCCAAAATTCTATCGAATTCCAAATTTTCCGATTTTTGGGGATCCAAAAAATAGAAGCCCCGGAGCTTCTATTAGAGGAAATAAGGTATGCACAAAAACTAACTTAATAGAAACTAGTATGACAACTCCTGCCAAGCCCTAGAACTTACCTTTTCATTTTTTCGCCAAAATGTGAGAACATCCATATCCACACATGGAGATGTAGTTTTGCAGCTGATACTAGTTGTTTGGACGCTTTTTGAAACCGAGAATGACGCTTCGCTGGTAACGGAATGAAATCAGCTCCTTGAACTGCATGTAGCTGGATCTCCTTCTTCACAAATTCTTTCATCTGCAATCACTAGACCAATAGTAATTCTCTGTGAAATAATAGTTGCCTTAAGGTAGTTGAGCCCGGAAATTTGTTCACAGATTTCGAAGAGCAAAGAATGTTCCGCTGGATCAAGAAACACACTGCAGACCACAAGTTTCTTATTGAGCTGACCGTAAGAATTTTACAGCCGATCAGAAGGAAGCATTCTAGAGCAGCAGCAGCAGCTAAGGCCTTCTGATACCTGGAGTTTCCATCAATTATATTCCTGTTTTCTCCGGGCGACAACCATAGCGAAGGGATAGGTTAAAGAATTCTACTTGTATTTGGCACTTTCTCAGTCTTAATTTTATCAATTCAATTTACAACTGCCTCCAACATAAAAACCTCGTGTTTCAACACTAATTCGGCAACTAGTTTGATAACTTTCAAGTAACACAAGAGATGCCGACGCTTCGAAAGTTCCAGCAGTGTTGCTGCAGAGGCGCTGTCCTTTCATATTCACACACTGTTGCCTGCCAAAAATACGTGCATAAAGTGATCATTGAACTTGCTGAAAATGAGGAGAACCGTTGTTAAAAGTAGAGCGACAAGTCTGTATCTTGCACACAACCAAGTTTGTTTTCAATCTATGTTCCGTGATCAGACCATAAGCGTAGCGAATCTGATTAAAACAGAACGGAACTGCTTGCTTTCGGTCCATTCCACAGTCGAATGCTTGATAGGATAACAAAACCACCTGAAAATAACTACAGAAAAAAGTAGAGCGACAAGTCTGTCGAACCTGGCTAACCCGTCACTACAGTAACACGTCACCCCCGCTAACCCGTCACTTCAAAAAAATTTGGTTGGCCGAGAAAGAAATTCCGATAATCTTACCCCCATTAACCCGTCACCCTCCGTCCACAATCAACAGCCGTCACCTAGCATATCGCGGAAAAGTTTTCAAATTTCCGCCAATTTTTTTTTAACCCTTTGTGTTTCATCACAGCGACGCCTTGGATGAGGTCTTTTATCAAGAGCAAAGGAAGTCGCAGAAGCAAAGTAGGATCAAGCGCTTCTTCCCTACTGTTCAGCGTCTGATTTGGGTGGTTGAATTGTTAGTTGCTCGAATAAACGATTCTTATCGATACTTGCTATTTGTAATCCTACAGTACTTATTTACTTATTTAGATTAGGCCACACCTCGACATTTTGTGTACATAGTCAAAAACCATTTTGATTACACAGAATTTATTATTTGCAAGGATACAAGGAAGATATTTGTGACCACAGATGATAGAAACAGTCCTTACTAGAAAATAATTTCATCCATAAATATTGTTCTATATAAGAGGCAAAATGGCTTCCTGAAGTTCCATATTCCGCTTTGTTTCTTGACTTTAGCCCTTTATTGTACTTTCGCCGAACAGATGCAATCTCATCAATTTTGACAATTTTACCATGACCTCCAATGACGATAGGATGCGCGGCAAAATAGCTCTGACAAGCCTAGAAAAAAGGATGATTTCACAGACCAGTTAAAAATTACGTACCTGACAAAAGTAGTTTTTCCAATCTGCAATTGTGGAGCTTGATGATGTAGAACTTTTCTCGTCGTCTTGTATCTGGAACATTAGCTCTTCCACCGAAGTGATTAATTAGAATCGTGTAATCACACTCTTTGCATCCTTGCAAATAATAAATTCAACAAATCAAAAATTTTTTTTGACTATGTACACAAAATGATGTGTGAAAAGGTGTGGCCTAATCTAAATAAGTACCCCTACACTCTCGGTAACCCGTCACCTCAAGTTGGTCCCCAGGGGTGACGGGTTCGACTGTATTAAAAATGTCATCAACCTGACCCTAACGGACTTTTTCACGTCTTTCCTTTTTCGGAGTAGTCGAAACTTCCTCTACTAAGGTATTCATTTTCTAAAATTTAACCAAAATAATTAAAAAACATGAAAAATAACTTTAGAAGTGAGTGCAAAACACTAAATGAGTGAGAAAATCAATAATAAAGAGCTTGTCTCCATCAGCATCGAAATAGCATCAAATAACATCAAAACAGCATCAAAATTTTTGATGCTATTTTGATGTTATTTTAATGCTCAAACGCGAAATTTTGAATTTTGATGCTGAGCATCAAACTTGATGTTTTTGCGAACTATACAAATTGGCAGCAAAAAAAGTCTTTTTGCAGAAGAAAAATTAGCAGCAAAAAAGGTTTTCGAGAACAAAAAAAGTCTTTTTGCAGCACAGACAAGCTTTGCCCAATCATAACAGGTGAGTTACCGTATTTCCTCTAGTAGAGCCCCCCGCCCTAACTTTGAGGACCTATATCTCAGCCCAGAGTCAATTTTTTGCAAAGCTGTTTCACGCGTTTTCTTAACTCCCGCGAGCTCTACCGATTGCACTTTTCAGATTTTAGTTGAGCACCAAAAAATCTTGAGATCGAATTCCAAATTTTCCGATTTTCGGGCATCCAAAAAATAAAGCCCCCGGTGGCTCTATTAGAGGAAATACGGTAGTATCTCATCAGAAACTAGAAGAGTAAGGCTACAAGCTATTCAAAAAATTAAAAATCAATCAGAAATACACTGAGAAAACAAGGTTTTTAAAATTAGCTGGGACAAATAAAAAATAAGGGAAGGAGTAGAATGTGCCATTTCAGTTTGTGCCAATTTTAAATTGTGCCTACGCATTTTGTGCCACAATTTTGACTAATTTTGGCCATCAAAATGGTGTAATTTTTTTCTTCAATGCTTCTAAGTCAAAATCGTCTAAAATTGGAAAAATGTTGAGAAATAAGCTTACTTGGGAGCTCTGGTTCCCAGTGAATCTAACAAACATTTAGGGCACACTTTATTTTTACTTTTAGCACTTTTCACTTTCACCCTTAGCAGTTCAATGTCGACAGTTCGGATAACAATAACAATTAATGACTTGGATATGTTTCGAGATGAGCTGCAACCGAAACTAGAAACTCCAACTTACTCTGTCCTGGGCTATGAGTTAAAGATGCATTCAAAAATTTCAATATTCGATAGCCAAAATTAGTCAAAACTGGGGCACAAAATGCATGGGCACAATTTGAAATTGGCACAAACTGAAATGGCACATTCTACTCCTTCCCAAAAATTAGACGAGAGATTTCAGACATCAGCCGGCACATTTCACTTTGATCCGCTATAAAAAAGCTGAAATATTTTGCCACGAAAAAAAATTTTAAATTTAAACTCTGTTTTTCAGAAATAATCTTTTTCATGGCATATTTCACCCTTTTACATAGCAAATCCGTATGAGCCCAAACCTTCGCGGTCCTTGTTAGCGGTAAATTTATGAAGCATTTTTAGTGACTCCGACAATGATGTGGATAACAAACAAAGCAGTCTGGATGTGGATGCAGGTTTGTGATAAATTTACAGTATGCACCCACAGTCGTCTACAATGACGTGTTTTTTCAGTGGAGGCTCTGGACGAATTCTCTTTTCTGAAGAATGAAAAGTCTTATTCCGGCACAGCCTCTCAGCATCCAACCAAGTCTACCGGCGATAAATGGAGCTTTGACCAATCCAACCTAGAACATGTCCAAGAAGAGTTCCGGCATCGGATGGAGGACCGAAAAAGAGCTAGTGCTGGCAAAGGTAGGACTAGGGTTTGGTGATGGTAAGTTACCGCGGTAAGTTACGGTAACTGACCAACCGGTAACCTGTAATTTACCAGAGCCTTTATAAGTTACCAAAAATCGTTAAGTTAAAAAGCTTTCCGGCCGTACAGTTAACTGTGGTTAACTTTACAATTAGCTGTAAAGTTAAGCCTCGATGTAGTAGCCCTCGTAAGTTTTAAAAGATTTGAAACTCCAATACTGCGACCCTCCAATTTAGTGGCCACCTAGGCATCTATATCGACGTTTGACTGCATTCTAAACACGAATCCGCTTCTTGTTTACCGATCAAACGCATTTAATTGATAAAAATTATAACTTTGGGTTACCTGCCGAAATTATGGTTAATTACCGGTAAGTTACTGGTAACTTACCGGTAACTTACCGCGATTTTAAGTTACCCAACCCTAGGTAGGACCATCTACAGTTTTTCAATAGTTATATTCTCTAATTTTTTTTATCAATTTCCAGGTCAAAGATCCATGCAAGACGAGTCCGATGAAGGTGGTGGAGGCGCTGGCACTGCTCTAGATGCTCTGCTTGCTGGTGGAATTGGGGGTGTATTGGCAGGTGGTGGAGCGGGTGGAGTGAAAAGCCTGGATGTGGACACTGCATTAGGATTTTCTCCAGATGATGGTCCCATCGACACCAAAGATGACTTTAGCAGCATGGTTGGTTTTTAGCTAGCTTCTTCAACTGTATACAGTCAACGCTCCTATTAACTGGTTTGACTGCAATCTATTGTATTGTAGGTGGATGACGACCAACTTCTAGCCAATCAGCAACGATGGAACATCCGCTTCACTCTACGCTCCCACTATGACTCCATTCGAGCCATGCAGGTAGGTCGTCTGCACTGAGTTGAATTTCGGATGGGTGTTATTTACGACTTTTAGTTCCACCCGATGGAGCCAGTGCTTGTCACAGCCAGTGAGGATGGCACAGCCAAACTCTGGGATCTGAGTGGAAGTCATGCTGGTGGAACAATCAAAAGCAATTCTGGAGACGGGGCGGCTGGACTCTCTAAAGCAGGTTGGTTACCCTAAAATTTATATGCAGGAAAAACTTTTAAAATCGCTTATTTAGCCCAAAATCCACCTTCAACGGGTATTGTGGACGTGGAACCGATCTACACTTTCCGGGGCCACAAGTAATTATCAGTTATTCTCTTTCCCGATTTCATTGACTGAGGTGTTTGTTTGCAGAGGACCTATTCTGGCAATGGATATGTCCCCAACCGGTGATATGTGCTATACAGGTGGTCATGACGGATCCATTTGTTGTTGGGTGGTCCCATCTACGGCCATTGAAGTTTACCAAAATTATAGTTAGTTTTATGTTTTTAGAATTCTAAATAATTAACCGCAAAGTAAATTATAAATCAACATACAGGGTGGGACAAAAAAAATCGGCCATGTTTAGAAATTTGTGTCAAGGGCTTCTGCAAACCGGTGAAACCCAAAAAAAATTTAAGTTTTCAACCAACAATTTTTATAAAGCTACATCCACAAAATTATTACACTTAACAAAAAAAAAGGTTTAATAGTGAGAATATTCCAACGGAAAACATGAGAAACAATACGATAACGGGAATATTCAACGACTATTCTTTGTTTTTTTCATTGGTCGCTTAGGCTTAGGCTCTTTGAAAATCCATGATGTCTTTTCCATCAGGCTGCTTTTCCAGCTGATTTTGATAGTGATAGAAAAATGCATATAAAAAAAGATAAAAAAATGCATACAAACAACGTTAAAAATTCAGATTTGGTTTACAAAAAAGCCCCTTTTTTAAATAAAAAATGGTCGCGTTTTTTCGCACTACCCTGTAGTTGGTGTAAGTAGTTAGCTTCATGCCTCTGACTTGAAAGCTTGTGCCTCTGCCTCACTCCGTTAAAGTTTCTGCCTCACTTCGAATTTTTTTTAACTACAGTTTGGTTTATCCTTAATCCTGCCTTAACCCCAAATTATTTTTGCCTTTCACTTCCCTCCCTCTAAAATTTTTATGCCTTTGCTTTATCAGGCCAAGGCAACTTTGGTCAGTTCTAAGTATTTACACCGTCAAATTTGAACTAACTCGGTGAACTGTAGATTCCCACAGTTAATCATAAACCCGCATTCTAGCTGTAAATTTATTAATTAACATAAATCCATATAATCAACTCACCAAAAACTTTATGTAGACTGTAAGATTCTTAAAAACTTAACATCAATTGACGCTAATTGATTTTAGATCCGACGGTGTTGCAAGAACGCCTGTTGGGTCACACAGACTGTGTCTGGGCAGTAGCCTTCCATTCCTCCACCAACCGACTTATATCCGCATCAGCAGATGGCACAGTGCGATTGTGGGAACCAGGATTGGAGGAAGGGATGGGCCAGAGTCTATTGAAAACATTTATGCCTCCACAGTCCAGCAATGCCCGGCCGCGATCCATCGACATAGTGTCCACCGAGCCACAACAACTGCTCATAGCTTATTCCAAGGCACAATGTACAATTCTGGACTTGGAAACTGGGCAGAATGTGCTGAACTTTGACTTCCAAGATGGTTGGTTTGCTTATTTTGTGCCATGACTGGATTAAATAAATGAAATTCTTAGGTGGAGATGGTGACGGAGTGGGTGAGATTAACAAAATACTATCTCATCCAACAATGCCGGTAATATTTTTGAAGTATAAAAATATTTAGTGAACAGCTAAAAAAATTTCAGATAACTGTGGTGGCTGGTGAAGATCGCAAGATCCGATACTTCGACAATAACACGGGTCCGTGATTTTAGGATTTTCTACAAAAGAGTTTAAGCCACTCTAAAAAAAATTCTAGTCTTCATATTCAGCCTGGTCCTTGCTTCATTAAACTAAAACCAAACAAATTACAGGTAAACTAATCCATGGGACAGTTGCTCATGTGGAGGCCATCTCCACACTGGCCATAGATCCTAACGGTCTTTACCTGCTGAGTGGTTCACATGATGGATCTCTTCGATTGTGGAACATGGAGAAGAGGGTATGTCTGCAGGAAATAGCTGCCCATCGCAAGAAGTATGATATGGCAGTCATGGCAGTCGCTTTCCACCCCTCTCGGCCCTTAATTGCTTCAGCTGGAGCTGACTCTTTGGCCAAGGTAAGCATGATCTCCAATATTTTTTTCACAGTTAATTGAGCAATAACTGTGAAAATCAGGTCATAGGTTCGACTGCATCTGACTATTTTCAACCCATTTTTTTAAATTGTTTGTATTTCTAATATTGGTGTCTATATATCAGGATATATCTATCCGGAAAAACCTTATGGATTCTGAATATTCAATTTATTTTTTAAATTAATATAACTAATCATATGTTCATGCTTCCAGGTGTTTGCAACCACCCGACCATGCCCTCCTTTCTCACCTCCCAGTGCGCCGAGTTCAGTAGTGCAGACCAGCAGCAGCAGCTCAACTACCACAGTCTCTTCGTCGCCCACAAGCACTTCTAGTGGTAAAGAGTGAACATGGTTGAAGTGTGACTACTGGTGATTCTTCCTGTAAATGATTGTCATTTTAGCACAAAAAAAGTTTATTTGTTTATTATATGTGGTCGAAATTTTCCTTATCAAACCTCTGTGTCTCTTTATATATAATATTTCCTTGTATGTGTTTTGGAAAAGAACAAAAATATTGCTGTTTTGTTGAAAATCGTTATTATTTTTTCAATAAAAAATGACAACAAACTTAATAAAAGTTGCTGTATTTTTTCGAATTATCGACCTGTATCCTGGCACTGAATTTTTGACCCATTTTGTATTTTGTAGACCACTTTCAGACAAGTTACCCTTGAATTTGTAGCCAGTGAGATAAGTTGCAAATTCAGTGGTAACTTTCCCGAGAGCATTCTTAAAAAAAGTTGGAACAAAACATAATGCCACAAATAAGTTTTTTGAATAAAGATGCGGGTGACCTGCCGTAAATACTCTAATAAGCGGGCACCCTTACAGTTAACTATTTTCAAATTTGTTTTGCCTTTTTAACCGCAACATTGTTTATTTTTTAAAACCTACGACAACTCATTTTGTAGATCTTTCCAAACTCTACATGATGAGTGGTCGTACGTTATTAAAAATAAACAATGTTAAGGATAAAAAAGCAAAACAAATTAGAAAATGGTTAACTGTAGGGGGGCCCGTTTATTAGAGTATTTACGGTAATTAGAAAAAATGCGCTATTTTATTTATTTTTTTCAAATTTTCAAAAATTTGACTTTGCATATTGAAAATGTGCAAAGAAAAGGTCTGCCCACTAAAAATTTGGCGCCGGGCACCGCACCGGCAAAAAATCGCAACAAATAGCTATTTCCCAAAAATTGTAATTTTCCTAAATCTTCTAGATCATAAAGTCTATTTTTTTACATTTTCTAGCACGTTATTTATGTTGTAAAATGCATCTTTCTTTAGCAAAAGAGAAAAAATAGTTGGTAATCACAATTGTACAAGCAAATATTGCTCTTGGCTGAAAACTTCTCAGCCACTTGGCTCTTTTTTATAAAATATTTTTTGTGTAAAATTTTTTTTCGTTGTTTGTCTAAATCGAGAGATTTTATATTGAACCACGGTTATTGTGGTCGCGTTTGGCTGAGCGGCGCGTCCGACTGTGCAGGAGGGACACGCCCCCGTCAGATATTTTTTTTAAAACGATGTAGGTAAAATGGCCAAAAAATAGCCTGGTGCCCCACATTCCCTCCCCCCATCGGAAAAGCATGCGTACGCCACTGACTCTTGTTGATAGAGCCAAACGTGACCATTGTAGCTCGGCTTTTAATAATCTATGCCCCTTAATTCAGTTTTGGCATTGTATTTTTCACCCATTTTATGAAGACTATAAGTAATTTATCCAGTCAAATTGAAGTCTAAGCAAAATAATTATTTACCCTGTCAAATTTTCAAAGCATTTTGCTTGAAATAAAGAAATTGATGGGACGAATAAATTTTTCGCTGGAAATTTAAAAATTGAGGGGATAATGATGAAATTGACTGGGTATAGCTATGGCTAAAATCACTTCCCCTCAAAAGGTTTGAAAATCTCGTCAAATCTAAAAAATTTGTTTGTCTCAAATATTTATTTATCCGTGTAACAATTTGAGCCTTTTTGAAGGCTTTTGTCAGACTAGTCACCACCCATTTTGTAGCTTATCTCACTGGCTACGATTGGGATAGTAAATCGTCGGAGAACAGTACAGAAAAAGTGGTTTAAAAGCACAATGCCAAAGGAGGAGCTAGATTACTAGAAGTTATACGGTAATTAGTAACTTGTCTATCTATTTATGTCTTCTCCTTCAAAATAAACTATTAGGTGGCAGACGGAGGATATACAGGGTGGCCCAAGAAATTCCCCTGATTTAAAAAGCTCATATCTTTTAGTAGGAGCCACATTTTAAAATTCTGATTTTACAGATAGTCTTAGAATCCTGTAGGATTCATTATTCTGCTAAATTCACGGAATTTTTTTTTGACTAAATTTGCCTTGGTCCCCCCTGTTGTCCAGAAAATAGTCCGAAAAGTGTAAAAATCGGTATTTTCTGGACAACAGGGGGACCAAGGCAAATTTGGTCAAAAATTTTTTTTCGTGAATTTAGCAGAATAATGAATCCTACAGGATTCTAAGACTAGCTGTAAAACCAGAATTTTAAAATGTGGCTCTTACAAAAAGATATGAGCTCTTTAAATCAAGGGAATTTCTCGGGCCACCCTGTATATTCAAATATGTTGTTTGTTGTCTATTCTCTTTCATTGATTTATTTTACTATTTTTGATTTGTTAATAAGATTTTTTTGTTACAATAAATAATTTTTTTGTCTTCTTCATATTTCGAAAGGACAAGTGGATCCAGCAATGTGGTATTTATAAACTTTTGAATGGCTTTTTACTTAAAAAAATCTTCAAGAGGTTTTGCAAAATTTTTATAACTTCTTTGATTGAGTTAATTAATAAAGAAAATTGTTATGGTCTGACCACCTGAAGTATCTAATCAAATTGACTTTTTAAAAGCTGAGATCATGGCTCCACCTTTTGAAAAAAATTCAAATAGTGGTCATAGAAACAATTTTGAGGAAATTACTATTTGTGGGGTTAACTGTAAAGATTTTTCTAGGATCTCAATAGGATTTTCGATTTTTTCATAAACTTTGAGTTCGACAACCAAAAATTATTAACAAAAAAAATTGAATAATTTTTCTATAAAATCGAAGTGGGAGAGTGTATTAGCTTCCTCCAAGATCTTTTTCTAGCTGTTTGCAAGTGCAAATTCAATAAAAAGGGAGCAACTTTGTAGCTAAGTAGCTGGGCAACATGAATTTCCTCTTGCCTTTGTTTTGATCTCTAGCTATTTCGAAACATTTGCCCACCGACTAATCGATTATTTTATTTGCTCAAAAATACGTTTGCGAGTTTCAATCAATTATTTGCAATTTTTAGCAGTAGCTAATTCGCTGTCCCTATGTCTTCAGATGAATTGGATGTGAGCGGGGAAGATGTAGCTAAGGGTAATTGCAGACCATTGACTAGGTTTTGACTTGCTATTGACTGTATTTGCAGGATCAGAAGTGCAATTGCTACTGTCAGACCCGGAAGTGGGGGAGCACAGTCCAGCCCTGTCCACTTCCAGCAACTCAGAAGAGCATCACCAACATGGTGACGAGGGTGAAGACTCTTCGGAAATGGAGCTGTTGTTGGTAGACTAATCATGCTGCTTTGTCGACAAAAATTACAACTGTGGAAGACTTTTTAGACCATTTTTTGATTGAGCTTCAGATTCTCGTTTTTAGGAAAAAGATTGGGGATAAATTTTTTAAAACTTTGCCCTAGGGTTTTGTGGTGGATACTACTGTAGGTTCGGTATTGATATGGATAAATACATACTCCTGCAATTCAGCTGGTCTTCCTACCCATCGCTAACTCTTTTAAATGGCACTGACTCTTGATGATAATGGTTTAAAAGCAGGGATGTGATCTGTCCTTATTTTGGGGACTCCAAATCTTATTTATTTTTTGAATTTTACGTCAAAATCTTATTTTTATGCACAAAAATGTCAATAAGCACTGGATAAAATGGTACATTTCGCCAAAATACCCTAAAATGTCCTTATTTTAAAAATTTTGAGATCTCATCCCTGTTCAAAAGCCATCTGGGTGCTAAACTAGGACCACCTCTTTAACGACACCACTTGGATACGACCTTGTGATACCACCTGGGTACTGGGTACAACCACCTGAGCAACTGTGTATTATGCGAAACAATTTTAGCATAGTCAAATAGACCATAGCCCTGACAAAAAAATTTTCTGTAACATTATAATTTTTCAGATAGTTTTATAACGCGTGTCCCATAAGTCTTTTGCGGACTTTAAAGCTTATTTTTAATAAAAAAAATTTATTTCAGAAAAAATTTCTAAATATACAGATGTGTAGCCCATTCGCTCCTCTTTCGAATGATGTGTAAACACAAATAATTAATCATCAAAATGGCCACCTTTAGCCTCAATACATTTCTTAAGACGTTTAGGAAAGCTGTCAGTAGCTTTTTTGTTGTGGAATGTTATCCCACTCTTGGACAAGAGATGCCTTCAATGCTGCGATTGAGTTGTGAGCACTTGAGCATGCTTTCGACTGCAAGTAGGGCCAGCCAAAATAATCCATGAAGTTCAAATCAGGAGAGTTGGGGGCCCACTCACCCACAATGGTTGGATTGTTACCCCAATGGGAGTCCACCTTAATAAAATCGGGGAAGTTTTCAGCAATCCAATCTTGGGTTAGTTTTTGCAGCGCTCCAGACGCTTTGCTTTTGCGCCATGGCTGGTCTAAAATTTCCCATGCTCAAAACAGTTTGTGTGTTTTCTAAATAAGCTTAAGTTAAACATCCTAGCAAAACGAGAAGCAAAAAGTTAAAAGTAATTAAAGTCTCCCAAAATTATTCTTCTTCTCTTTGTTTTTTTGAAAAAGTATAAACATATGTTTGGTGAATAACATAAGTTTACACATCATTCGAAAGACGAGCGAATGGGCTACACATCTGTATATTTAGAAATTTTTTCTGAAATAAAAATTGTTATTAAAAATAAGCTTTAAAGTCCGCAAAAGACTTATGGGACACCCGTTAAAATACAGTTTTTTCTCACAGTCCTAGCCCAAAAAGTTTCCTTTGCTAGCGAAATTTTAAGAAATAAAATTTTTCAGGCAAGTGAGGAAGAGCAAGAGGTGAATCTGCGCTTCCAACGTCCAGAAGCTTCAGCCTCAGTGGAAACCGGGCCAACGAACCCTTCGATTGCCGTGCAGCAACTAGCCAAGTCGCAGCTCTCCACCAAAGCAACCACTGAAAATGAAGAACAGCAGAAAAAGGAGACTCAGCCAGGTGTGGAAACATTCATTGCTCGGCAGCACACCACCATGCTGACCACTTCAGTGGACAATGATATTGAAGAGTTCGAGGTGGTCAGTGAGGAGAGCATAAAGGCCCGAAACCAGCTGTTCTGGTGCAATCTAGGCCTGGGGGTGGGTGTGCTTGGTGTGGTTGTGCTGCTCGGCTGGACACTCAAAAAGGCTATTGCTACCAGATAGATAAAACAATTGCAAGTTGCAAAAGTTCTCTAGAATCAAAATCAAGTTTGAGATTATTTTATGCCACTTTTTTATAAATCTACTACAAGCTACTTATTTTTTATTCGGCCACTATTTTGATGTTTAGGACTTTTTACTAGGAAAACAATACTGGACGGGTTTTGAAATAGTCTTATTGTAAATTGTACTGGTTAGAGCTATATTGAAGTGTCTTGTTACCATATTTGTAATAGGAGTATTGCTGACGTTTACTGTTGAACACGAATAAAGATTTTTTATTGTGATCATTTGAGAACAGCCAATAATAGAAATGTTAGGGAAAATTTAAAGGAAGTGTGATCACGGTCGATTTTTGGCCATAACCCGATTGTAGGTGAACTAACCTAAAACGGGGAGGAGAAAAATGGGCCATTTCAAACAGGGCCACATTTTTGAGTCAAGCAATAGGGTTTTTTGCTGGTCAACATTAGTTATTATTTCCGTATCTCTCTAATGAACGCCCCCTTTTCAGACATAGGTAGAAAAAAGTTAATACACGCTTTCACCAGAACTAATTTATGCACTCGTCCCACATACAGCGGTAATAAGCAAACAGATTTTTAACAATTTCTTTGGTACTTTTCCAAATGAGCAGCGGTGGATACGAGAACTTCAATACGAGGTAATCCGACTCCATTGGCATACTTAAAAGTCAGTTGCTGGATCTGTTTTCCTGAATAAATTGCTCAAAAATGTGACCCAATTTGCGTAGGCCCAATTTGAAAATAGCCCAATTTGAATTGGCCCAATTTGAAATGGCCCATTTTTCTCCTCCCCATTTTATCGCTGATAAAAGATTAGATATTGATCATCAGGTCAACTTTAATTTATGTTAATTGCGTTTAAAGTAGCGATTCGTTCATAAAAACATGAACAATTTATGAGGGGGCTAATTAATTAAGGAGAAAGTCAAAACTGACTTGCAATAAAAAAGGTCAACTGACGACAAACCAGCTGCCGACTCTTAAAATGCTTGTTTTTCGGCTTAGGCGCAGGTTAGCGTACGTTAGGACGAGCTTAAGCATAGCCGGCAGTTGGGGTGGTCGGTAGTTATTACAAACAAATTGACACCTCTGGTCTACTTGACTTCTTCCTACATTTGTCATGTAGTTGGTTTAAAGTGGAGTGTGATACTAGCGAGTTAAAGGTTGAGTACCTCCAAAAATGGATGTTCAAAGTGTTGAATAGAATGCCAACGCATAAGTTTCATTGGCGTGCCCTGTTTAAAACTGTCGTATTTTTTTTTGTTTTTCCAGCTATTTAAATAATTATTTGTTTTTTTATATATCAAATTTCAAGCTTCAGCAGCGCTAAACATGTTTTCGGAAGATTCAGCCGCCTGTTTTGAGAAAGACGAGGCACAATCTACCTTGACGGAGCTGTTGGAAGATCTTAACAATGCTGCTGCCGTGGTCTGTCTTTTAGAATTTATGTTTCCTAGATCATTCTATACATTTAGGTGTCTGAAGGCTGCTTGAATGAACTGTGGGAAGCCGTCTCTATGTCCTCCAGGGCAATTGAGAAGGAACACCAGTCATTGCCAAGTCATGAAGGTGGCTTAAGATTTTTAACGCTTGTCAATCCATTCAATCCAAACTTTTTTCAGCTCTATCCAAGTCCATTGAGCAAGAACGTGAGAAGCTCAGGGAGGCTGATGAGAATCTAGAGAGTGTGAAACAGCGTCAAGAAGATGCTCTTCATGACTACCGTTCCGTCGAATCTGCGAAGTCCAAGATTTTCGGCAAAGGTTATTTTTTACTGATTATTTCACTCTTTGGCCATTCTAACCTCTTTCACCTTTAGAACTTTTCGCTTTCACAGTCGAAGCGGCCGAACAAGCAAGCGAAGAGCAACTGCGTTTGTTAGTTTCCGACTACTACAAATTTCTGTTGGCCGAGAAGAAGAACTTGCAGTGTAAAAAGGCTTGCCTGATGAACACTTGTTGAGGCGCCAATTTTGAGTATCCAAGCTTGTCTGTATTATTTTGACTTGACTTAAATAAACACTTTTTGTAAGTGAACATTTTCTTTCATGTACAAGTGTTGTTACTAACTGTAGCTCACAATTCATACCTGTTCAGCATATTCATTACGTATTCGATTTGACCTCTAGGTATTTAGCCACAATTAAAATGGACCAAGAGCACGAAGAGTTTGAAATCAATGAAACTGATTTTGAGTATGCCATGAACCCTGGCGCTAGACCATCCCGTCGCCAAACCAAGGAGCAAACAGTCTATGGTGAGTATTTTAAGAAAAAAGGGTCCCACACTTTTTAACTCAATTTTTGGAGTCTTTTGCCGAATATGATTCACCAGTCTAGTGCAAAAACTGATCCTTTTTTAAACTTGGTAAAACTTTTGCCACTAAGAACCGCGTCTCTCGATAGCTCGCCACCCCACTTTGAAAATAGGGCGGCGGCTCATCGCGCAGATCTTAGTGGCAAAAGTTTTACCGATTTTAAAAAGAATCGGCGAAATCGGTATTTTCGCGATATTTTGCACTAGACTGATGAATCATATTCGGCAAAAGGCTTCAAAAATTGAGGTGAAAAAAGTGTCGGACCCTAGATGGGAACGAACTTGAGGAGGTGGCAGGTTATCGAGAGTCGACTGTACCACATTTTTACATTCCAGGCATCTGGGCAAACAGCGATGACGAAGACGACCGCCCATCCTTTTCCAAAAATTCTGGTAAACGTGGAGACTACACAGCCCCAGTCGCTTTTGTGAGCGGTGGTATTAAGAAAGGTAACAAGATTGAGAATGCTGATGTAAGTGCAACTGTGTTTTGATAGAAACTCAGCCCACAATAAATCCCCTTTAATTTTAGGGTGTAGAAGAGGAGGAGGAATTCAACAAAGCTACTTCATCTGCCCTTCCCAAAAGAGCACGAGAAGTTTTTGGCAGTGGATTCTCAAAAGAAGCCGGATCTCAAGTGTTTGCTGGGATGCGTACGTCCCAATTCCAGGGAGCCGGGGAGACAAGTGTAGCTTGGGCAAAGACTTCTGGCAAAGGCAGTGTGATCATGCAAATGATGCAGAAAATGGGGTATGAGCATGGCAAAGGACTGGGTGCCAAAAAACAGGGAATTGTGGAGCCTGTCCAAGCAAAATTACGTGCCGGCAGAGGCGCTATAGGTATTTCTTATTCAATCGTATGGAAAATTAATTTTATTGCTTGCAATTTTAGGTGCATATGGCAAAGAAGCACAAGGACCTAAATTTGGAGGTTGGTTGTTGTATGTCGAAAATTTGAAATCCAATTAAAATCATGATTTTAGAATCAGCAGCCGATGCACAAAGTAGAATTTCTGGAGGAGGAGGAGAGTTTGCAGGTGGAGAAGGCACTCGGCCACGTGAAAAACAAGGAAATTGGAAAAAGTCCAAGATGGCTACTAATAGGAAGATCCAATACAAGACATTGGAAGAAGTGGTGGACAATGGAGCTCAGAACAGGTTCGAGCAGAAAGGTTTTGGACAGGGATTGGGGGTGAAAGTAGGATTTTCGCTGATTTGCTACTATAGAAGACCCATATTTTTTTCAGATTATTGACATGACAGGACCAGAGCAAAAAGTGTACAATGATTTTTCTTCGTTCTCCAATCGCACTAGGTTGATTTATAGACTTTACGAGCTTTAAAAAATTTGATGTTTTTAGAGCCCCAGATCAAGACAGTGATAGAACTAAGTTCAATGTACCTGAACTAAGCTACAATTTAAATGCACTCATGGATATGACGGAGCAAGAGATTGTGAGGAATGATAGAGAACTACGCTTCTTAAAGGTATTCTACGAAATTTTATTTCAGTCGAGTGTAAAGGTAGTGAAATCGCTGGTACCCCGGGCGAACACTTATTATGCTAATTTCATTTTGCCAATGCGAGAACAATGCACATGTGAATAGGAAAAACTTTTTATTCTCAATTAAATTATGTCCCCGCCGCAACCGTATATAACGTATTTTCTCTGATAGGCTGGCTATTAGAGCAAATACGATATTTCAAAATGTCACCAAAAATAGAAAAAGCATCTCAGATTTTAGAACTTTCGGCTTTGACATAAATTTGTCCTTATTTTCGATTGCATAGGAGGGCACGGCGAGAATTCAGCGGGAGACAATTCCGCGACAGATAATTCCGCTGAATTTTAATTTTTCACGTCCCTGCGAGGCAAAAACCAAACTCTGACACCGGATTCGTGTTCAGCATTGTCGATTCCACATTCACCTTTTCAAATTTTAACTTATTGTCCAATTACAAATTCCTTTCGAGACAAAGAAAATATTTGAATAAAAATTCAGTAATTTAAAGTTGACTTCAAGTTTAAGATATAAATGCACCTGGGTATGCAATCGAACATGCTGAACACAAATACGGTATTAGAATTTGGTTTTTGACTAGCAGGGACGTGAAAATTAAAATTCCGCGGAATTATCTGCCGCGGAATTATAATCTGCGGAATTGTCTCCCGCTGAATTCTCGCCGTGCCTATAGAAGTGGCCATCGATAGATTGCGACAAATCAAGTTGAGACAAACATTTACGAATAAAATTCGTAATTCAAATAGTATCTACCGCTAGCCGTAGGAGTTGCTCGAGCGTTTGTCCGAACTGATCAATTCATCCACCGAAATCAACTTTTTATATTAGAAGGTTCCTTAAAAATAATAATTTTTCATATTCTTGAAAAAAATAGTGGAGGTTGAAGTGGTGGTCTGGCCTGCAAAGGCCAAAAAAATAATACGGTGACTAGGCCAAATTTTTTTTGTGGGATAGGTCCTAGTTATGCTTACCATCAAGCTAAAACTGTAATCTTTACAGTTAATATACCTAGTATTGACTATATTGAGGCTTGACTTTATAGATCTAGGGTAGATCTGGCAAAAAGAAATTTGGCAAAACTCATTTTGCCAAATTTCCGCTTACTCTTTATTGACTTTAGCAATCTGACACACAATTCTTTTTCAGGATCAAATACTGGTCCTTCGGGAAGATGCAAATAAGTTACGGGAGCAGGTGGATGAGAGCAAAATAGAAGTGGACAGGATGCAAGAAGTTGTTGAGGTTATCCAAAAGTAAGTTTGTTGGAACAAAATATTTTAATGTTAACTTTTTAATTTCCAGATTTGAGAAAACCTCTTCTCAAAAGGCTCCTACTCTAAATGAATGCCGAGATCTGTTTCTACTGCTCAGAAGACAATATGCCGTCGAGTATAAACTGTTTGGACTAGACTCTCTGGCCATTACTAATGTGCTGCCTCTCATCAAAGCACTGTTTTCAGCCTGGGATCCGTTGGATCCGAATCAACAAGAGCATGGCCTGGAGGTGTTGCAGGAGTGGAAGGAAGTTCTGGGAGAGAGCAAGTCATCTGCCGTGTTTAGTCATTTTCGTAAAGATACAAGTAATTTTTTATAAATTTTGATATGTAGCTAGTGGAAAATTCGTGTTTTTAGATGCCCTCTCTGCATTCGACACCTGTGTTTGGGAGAGCTGGGTCAGTTTTTTATTAATTTTTTCTAAAGAGCATGCCTACCCTTTACAATAAGACAAGGACTAGGAAATATTTACGAATAGTGGATTATCTCAAACTTTGGGGCTATTTCAGCTTACTTTTCAAAAAAATTCTGGTCGTTCTGCTTTGCACTTATTGTTTTGCAGTCCATATTGATTACCTACGCCCAATTTTCAAAACTTTGCTTAAAATTTTTGCTTGTCTGCAAAAAATATTGAGGGGGAAAATCCGTAATTATTCCTTATGCTTGTTAGCCTGTCTCATAATGTTTTTTCGACGATAATGGATACTTTTGAAACAAATCACAAAAAGTCGAAAAAGACCACCACGAGCTGCCGTATGTATCACAGCGAAATACCCTTTCAAAAATATATAAAAATAAAAATTGAACAATGCCGGAGATGGGGCTCAAATTCGAGATTCATTTTTTTCTAAAAACCACAGCGCTTACCCATTCTACAGGCTGTTTCAATAAATTATGCCTTTTTGAAATGGTCACAACTTTTTTCTAGGTCATTTTTTTATAATTCTGTTTTTACATACTAGGCCAAAACCACAGGGGGTACCAAGCAAAAATCGTGTTTTTCAAATTATATACCAAACAAATATTGTCGGCGAGAAAATTCGATCTGTACAAAGCAAATGGTCACAAAACGACCGATAAAAAAAGTTATGACCGTTTCAAAAAGGCAGAATTTCTTACAACACCCTGTACTACAAATAGACACAACTTGCATGTCGCGTAAAACTTTATATATTTAGTAAAAGAGAATATTTTATAAATTTTTTTTCCAGATGCCAAATGTTCGTCGTGCAGCCTTGACGTGGAGGTATACTTTTAACTGATTCAAAAAATTAACATAGCTTACTATGTCAACTTTAGTCCCTGTCACAACGGTCCATCAATGCTAAATTTGATCGCTATTTGGTTGCCATTTCTGCCTCAATGGATAGGAGAAAACTTGCTGGAGCAGGTATGAAACAAATTGGTTCCAAAAGTATTTTTATTCTTGCTTTAGGTGATCATTCCACGCATAAAAGATCAGGTTGACCTGTGGGACCCGGTAAATAAATTTTGAAAATATTATAACAAGTTTGAGGTTTGAACCACCTAAATTTTAGGTGACCGACAATATTCCTATTGACTCCTGGCTGCTTCCCTGGCAACCGGTGTTGGGTGATCGCTTGCTGCTAGTCTACCCCATTATTCGCCAAAAGTTGGGCAAAGGACTTAAGAATTGGATTCCTGGAGACAGGAGGTTGGTTGTTACAGTCCGCTTTTTTTGCTACCTAACTTCAATTTGTGTCATTTTCAGCGCCATCGAAAGCATTCGGCCATGGAAGGATGTTTTCGCGTCAGGCACCATGCACACTTTCCTTGGTTTTAACATTGTGCCCAAGCTAGAGAGGGCTTTGCAAACCATTGATGTTAATACAACTGAACAATTTGTTAGTTTTTTCCCTATAAAAATTGTTCAAATTCAACTGTTTTGTTTTCAGAACTACCTGGAGCTATTCAAATGGACAGAACTAATTAATGTGGAAGTTATTTGTCAAATGATGACTAGGCACTTTTTCCCCAGGGTAAATCTTGTTTTTCATAGTTAATTATTTGGTTGTTATGTAAAATATTATCATTCCAGTAATTATAAGCCAGGTTCCCTTGTTTAACATTTGACACATGGCTCCACTTTTCTTGTTATAATACCGTAAAACCTCAAATAACGATTCATGACGAATTATTTACTAAACGTCTGAAAAGTTTTCATGGGAGTACGGCCAGTTAGCAATGGAGCCAGTTAGTAACGGCCAGTTAGCAATGGTTTTTTTTAAGCCAGTCAGCAACGCTTTTTAAAGGGGCATGCTCACCTGTTCAAAATTTTATCCCCGCCAATTAAAAATTATTTTCTAATTATTAAACTTCTGTACGGATTATTCAACTTGGTTTCTAACAAAACAATGTCTATAATTTAATTTTACGTAAAGTTTTGATAGAAACCAAATTAAAAATCCGTATAGAAAATTAATGATTAGGATAAGTTTTGGAATTGGGGGACTCATAAGCTTATTAGCAACATGAATCCAACATAAACATAACATAAATACGTCAACATAAATACAATATCTGGAAAAAGATCATTTTTGTTTGATAAGCAAATCATAGTATTTTTTGAAAATTTTAGATTTTTAAGATAAAATGTGTTTAAAAGTATTTTTCTTGTTGTGTTAAGCATTGAAAATACTGAAGAATACGATTTTGGGTTATTTAAAAAAATATATATGAGGCAAAATAATAAGTCGGATATGACTTCGACCAAAAACCGTTGCTAACTGGCCGCTCAAAAACCTTTGCTAACTGGCCAACCCCGTTTTCATGCCCCTTTACAATGGCAATAAGTACCGGATAAAATTACCTTTTTCTTTGAAAATAGCCAAAAATGGCGTTATTGAACACAATTTCTTTCTTCGAAAAATATCTAAGAGCCCCTATGTAAAACCAAAAACGAAAAGTAGGAATCGGCAGTGCTTATGGTAATTTATAGAACTCAGTAAAGAGCGATTTAATATTTTCGCTCTGGGCTGAGATATAGCTCGTACAGAGGTAGGATTATTAGAAGTTTTACGGTATTCCTCTTTGCCTGAGGGTTTCAAGTATAATGAGATTTTTCTTGCAAACTGCAGGAAAACAATCAAAGTTACACAACTGAGTATATATAAAAACATTTATAGTTTTATGCAAATCTGTGCTCTCAACTCAACCTGCCAAATGTATCCCTTCCAGCCGTCCAGGAATACTATAAGGACTGGAAAAACATGTTACCGCCAAATTTCCTTGCAATGAAACCAGTTAGAGGTGAGACAATAAATTTGTTGTTTACTCTTTTTATAACAAGTTTATGTATTACAGATGAACTGACCAGAGCATTGATGGCTATCAACCAGGTGCAAAAGGGATTAGTGCTAACACCAATGACTGCCCCACCTAATTTCGCCCAGCCTATGAGACCACCTAGGAACTTCGCTGCCCCACCACCAACTCAATTTTTTAGAAGATGAAATCAGAGTTTACTGTGATGACAAATGCCAAATTTGTCGAAATATATTCGTATATACTGTGAGTAATTGGAAAATAAAGATATTGTGAAGAAAATTGCGGAAAAAATGAAAAAAAACATACTGTATTATCTCTAAGAGCGCCCCCCCCCTCCAATAACTCCTCCCGCCCCTCAACTTTGAGGACCTATATCTCAGCCCAGAGTCAATTTTTTGCAAAGCTGTTTATTGCGTTTTCTTAACTCCCACGAGCTCTACCGATTCCACTTTTTAGATTTTTAATTTTCATCCAAAAATCTCGTGATCGACCTCAAAATTTCCCGATTTTCGAGGGGTTGAAAAATAACTCCCCGGGGGAGCTATTAGAGGTAATACGGTATTATATTTAATCTGGAGTTAGGTGGATGGCCATGCATGGGATCATTGAAAACTTTCTAGTTGCGGAAATTTATGGTAGAATTGACTGTGAAAATGGCCGGGCTTTGGCAACATGGCCGATTTCAAAATGGCCGGACATTTACCCAAACCTGATTCAGTCTCATTATCCCCCATGGAGGATAATTTCTTCATTTACGTTTCGCGTGTAAAGGACCGGAAGATGGAATCAAAATAAGCGAGCTCTGTAAAGCTCTAAACTGTAGCTAAATAACTTAATCACGATTCTATTCAACAGTAAAGTCTTTATTGCCAAATAAACAACAATAACAGCATATTTTGACGTATTTTCTTTTTGGCCCTCTGAAGGACCTACTGAATTTCTACCATAGCATCATCCTTCACATCAACGTCACCTAGATTATTGAGAGAAGAAGCGATAAACCGCCCAAATTGCTGTTCTTCTGTTTCTTCACTTTTACTATCTGACCCGATAGCCGTCTTGACTATTTCTCCGAGGCCTGAGAGGAACTTTTCATCAGAAGACTCGCGCTCTGTAGCATTAGATATCTTGGGTCTCTTTAAAGAATGGATAGGAGAGCCACCCAACGAGCTGTCATACAATTTAAGGTCTTGTTGATCCACAGCTTCAGCAGTAGGCAAAGACGATTCTCGCCTGAAAAATGCGATTTGGCAAATTTTTACAATGTGTAAACGCAATAAAGACTAACACAGGATCTTCCAAAAATGGTTGCATGAACTGCGTCTCTGCAGTTAACTCAACTTTTTTGAAAATTTTTATTTCTTGTTTTTATGCAACTTTTTTTTCTAAAATTTTGAGTATATTACCCCACAATTGAAAGGCTGGGATGTTGGCTACATAACGGTATATAAACTTTTATGTTTAGTTCAAAAATAGGTTTTTTTTAATGTAAATAGCTTCGAGGATTTTCGAGGGATTGCGAAGGAAAGTCCTCGAAATCCCTCGAAGCTATTTGCATTAAAACAGATCTATTTTTTGAACTAGACAGAAAAGTTTATATACCGTTATGTAGCCAACATCTCATCCTTTCAGTTGTGGGGTAATATACTCAAAATTTTAGAAAAAAAAGTTGCATGAAAACAAGAAATAAAAATTTTCAAAAAGCTGAATTAACTGTGTAACAACCATAGGTGTAGAAAAATTGTATTTTGCAATATTTGGAATACATAATAAAATCATAGTTATCTACCGTAAATGTTCTAATAGCTCAACCCGCCTCCCCCCTCCCGATCAAAATCGTGTTCTTGGATCACCCAAATTTCCATTACCCAACTCTAGTATATACCGTATAACCTCCATTAATAGACCCGGTGCCCAGTTGCATAAAAAAATCGCTCCGATTTTCGGACCAATTATTGGTTCAAAAATTGGTGCAAAAATCGGACCAATTTTCAAATTTCGATTTTTTGCGTTTTCGGAGGTTTTAAGTTTGGCATTGTATCAGGACACGGTTTTACGATTTTTTGACATTTTCAAAAAAATCGGTTCAAAAAGCTGTCCGGTTTTCGAATCGATTATAGGTCCTAAGATCGTACAGAAAATCAGTCTGATTAATAAATCGGATCTTTATACAACTGGGCACGGGTCTATCGTATTTCAACCCTCTCAAAATCGGAAAAATTCTGGGTCGATCTCGAGATTTTTGGGTGTAAACTAGGGTTGTCGAAATGCGCCGCAAATAAGAATCGGCCGCAAATGCAGTCCGCAAATGCGATCGCAAATTGTGCATATGCGCGCAAATTACGCAAATTGAAATTTTGCTTTTCATAGTCTAAAATTAGCTTCTATGTCATTTTTATGTAAGAACTTCCTACTAGGAACAATAGCGGACGATAACGAACAAACTTTAATGAAAACACTGAGCCAAGAAGCTAATTATCTCCGAACAAAATATCCTCATCACATAACACATTTTCTGTCGAAATCAGATACTTCGCTTGCATCTTCTTCTTTCGATGCCTTCTCACAGCTTGATTTCTCGAAGAGATCCTTGTGCTGCAACATCAGGTTATGCTTGATGAATGTAAGCTTCGAGGCCATCTCCACATCGAGACTAAAAGAAAAACTCATCATTTTGTGCCACTGTGGATTGAGCTCATACAAATTGCTCCTGATTCTCAATGGACGTTTACTAGTTGGCAGAGGTAGGATTTTTTTCGTTTTACTGGCTGTCTGTGTTCATTTACCATTTATATGCAGATACAAGACACTTCGACAGTCTTTTTATGTGCTTAAGAAATCCGTAGTTTTTCCTGGCTACCTCTGCTGCACGTGTCCAGTTGACATCAAAGATGACTTGTGCAAACATACCTTATTGCTGATGGAGTCTGAGCAGATGATTAATCATCCACTGCCACAGCCGCTTGAGCCACGCAAGAAAAGAGGACGAAGAAAGAGAATTGGACGCGCGTTAGAATTTATTTTAAAATTTTTCATTGCTGTTATTTATTGTCGTTTAGCGAATAAAGATGATCTCGGGTCGGATAGTGTGCTTACCTCGCAAATACATGTAAATTTAAGGGTTGGTTTCTGGACATCATTTACATGGGTCCTGAGATATTCTCACTCATCTACCTAAAAAATAAAAAAGGCGTCAAGTGTGTGTATATTGCGTATATTACAAGGTAGTTGAGTCTACAAAAACAGCCAAAATCACTGAGAGAGCAGTGCACATTGGTGTATGAAACATCCCACTGCTGAGAATTTGACATAGTAAAGACAAGATTAGATGAGAAATCGACGCATCTTGCATAAAATATGACCTTGATGAGGTAAAAGTAAAACTTAACAATGCAAAATTTAAATTTGACGGGAGATTTAGTGATTTTGACGGGAGATTTAATCATTTTGCGCGAAATTTGAGTTTGACGGGAGAAATAATAAATTTGACGGGAGATTTAATTATTTTCACGGGTCCTTTCAATTTGAGCCTTTAAATATTACCCTTTTTTACTCGGTTTCTAACAAAACCATACCTAAAATTAAATTCTAGACATTGTTTTGTTAGAAACTAAGGTTGTCGAATATTCGAAACTTTCGAATATTCGAGTCGAGACGATATTCGATATCAGAAAATTTCGAATATTCGAGTCGAGTCGATATTCGAAAAAAGTCGAATATTTTCGAATAATATTCGAGTCGACAACCCTATTAGAAACCAAGTTGAATAATCCGTACAGAAGTTCAATAATTAGGGAAATTTTTTTGAATTGGCGGGGGACAATTTAGAACGCACGGGCATGGTCCTTTAATTTTTTCAATTTTTTCCTCATTGCTTGGACTTTCACAACTCAAATTTAAGCTTTCGCATCGCAAAAATGTTTTCGGAAGATTCAGTCGTGTGCTTTGAATCGCAACTTACGTTGACGAAGCTGTTAGAAGATTTTGAAAATGCTGCTGCAGAGGTTTGGTTTTCCAAATTATGATTGCTAAATTATTGTGGTCATTTAGGTGCCTGAAAGCTGCTTGAATGAGCTCTGGGAAGCCGTCGCTACATCCACCAAGGCTATTGAGAAGGAGTACCAGTCATTACAGGTGCAGATATTAGAATACTACAAATTCCTGTTGGCCGAGAAGAAGAACTTGCAGTGGAAGAAGGCTTGTCTGATGAATCACGGTCGAGACACCAATTTGTAGTATCTAAGTTGTGTCTGTATCATTTTCGCTTGACTCAAATAAACTATTCCGTTTGATGTAATGTTTCTCGCCTCCGGTTGTCGACACTTATATATTTGTATATTAGGGGCAGCAGGTGGGTGCACTCCTCCTGGCCACCCTTCTACTGGGTAGCGCCTGTGCACCCTCCTCCTGGATGCCCCCCATCTGGGCACCCCGACCTGTGTACCCTTCCTGGGTACCACCACCTGAGTATCAGGCTAAAATCTACTATCTCATATTTGGAGGTACTTAGAAACTTTTTTAGAGCCACGTCAACTTTACGGTTTTGTGCTTAAAAGAGAGCAAAGATGTTGAATTTTAGGGTTCCGGGAAGATGTACGACATAAAGTCACAAAAAATGGCAGAAAATTGGGCTTAAACACAAAAGTGGTGACCCACATAGTCGACCCAGATACTATATAGAGATGTTACGAGTACGTGATCGTACAGCACACCGCAAAGACCAGATAAACTTGTAAGTCTGTAAGCCATTCTGTTTTACTAGCATAAAATCATATAATATTACCTGTAAGAAGGCGGCCTGCCGGCCGCCTTATTTTTAAACCCTCTGAAAGTCGAAATTTTTTGAGGTCAATCTCAAGATTTTGGGTGCCTAACCGAAATCGTAAAAGAGAAATCGGTGGAGTTCGTGGTAGTTAAGATAATGCAAAAAACAGCTTTGCGAAAAATTGCCCGAGGCTGAGGTATAGGTCTTCAAAGTTTAGAGGTCGCCCTCAGGGTGGTTAACTCAAATTTCCAAAAAGGTGGCGAAATTCCTTCAAAAGGTGGCGTTTTAACTAAAAATTTTCTCAAAAGGTGTTTTCTCAAATTAAGCAACTCCCGTTAATAGCAAAAGGAACAGTTATAAAGAAAAAGCACTGAATTTAACAAAACCAATTCTGCGAAAATCATGAAATAAGGAAAGAATGTTCTGAAGATTTTGCCGAATTTCGCACAAAAATTCCACCTTTTGCTTTTCGAAAAGGTGGCAAAAAATTTCAAAAGGTGGCAAGTTAACCACCCTGACCGCCATATTACAGCGGGCCGCCCTGTCACAGGAAATACGGTATCTTTCAGACGGGAAATTTCGCCATTTTAAGACCAGCTTTAAATTATAGTTTTTTATATCGAAAGTGGGCGTGACTTGAAGGGGACCAATTTTCTCCTCTCCTGTGACCATCATGGGGCCGTACAGGCAGGCCACTAAGACGGGGATTTATTACAAGAAATTTCTTCATGGCCGACCAAAGAAATACTGGCTTACTGGCCACAATGGCGAAGGGTCACTGTGGAAAGAGTCCACTGTATGTGCTTTTTGTAAAATTTCTTACCTAAATTTTTGTTTTTACAACAGCACGGCATTGGGGATTATAGGGTTTCAGCTTATAGGATTTCTAAATTGGGACCCATATGTCAACGCCCAATAGCACTACATGCAAACAACTTTTCACTTGTATTTTCTCTCCTTTTAAATGTGTACTAAATTTTTTATTAGACCATTGCTATTATTCTACTACTCAAACCAGTGGCACATCGAATCCAAATAATACATAGTCAAAAAAGAACATCTGTAGTAGTTTTCTTTTTAATCTAACATCTCGCTCTACTTGTTGTGGCAATAATCTTCTCTCCAACTTGAATTATCTGCTTTTCGAATATGCAGTTGTTGAATTTTCCTCCGTTGAATACTCCGGTTTTGCTGAATTTTCTGATTGTCGAATAAACCCCACGCCGCGCATTGAACTATTTTGCATAATGCGGCGGTATTTTTTTCGCAAAGCCAAGTTGCTGCGGCATTGCAGCGTCGTGCTGGGCAATTTTTTAGTTGAGTGTGCTGATGCTCCATGTAACGGCCGCTGTGTGCCGCAGTCTTAGTTTTTCTAACTCATCTGGTATTCTCGTAGGCATTTTCAACTTTAACTTCTATATTTCAAAGTTTAGCATTCGCGTCGAAAACATGTTTTCGGAAGACTCATCCGCCTGCTTTGAGAACGACGAATCGCAATGCACGTTGACGAAGCTGTTAGAAGATTTTGAAAATGCTGCTGCAGAGGTTTGCTTTTCCAAATTATTTTTGCTGAATAATTTGGTTATTTAGGTGACTGAAAGCTGCTTAAGCGAACTCTGGAAGGCCGTCGCTTCATCCAGTAAGGCTATTGAGAAGGAGCACCAGTCATTGAAAATGCAGATCTCAGACTACTTCGAATTTATGTTAGCCGAGAAGAAGAACTTGGAGTGGAAGAGAGCATGCCTGATGAACAATACTCAAGACAACAATTTGTAGTATCCAAGCCTTTCTGTATTCTGTTCGCTTGGTTCAAATAAACGATTCTGTTTGATGTGGTTTTTAACAAGGTGTTAGCGGTTTTTTCGCTATACCGTTTTTTGTTCAAATCTGGTATTCATTAGAACGACGCATATGAATTAAGAGTCACATTTTGAGCGTCTTGTGATCCAGTAAATCGCTCTAGAGTTTACTGTGGTTGTGAGTACAAACCAGGGTGAACACTGAGATAGCAAGTGGTCTTCAGACTTTGTTTCTGGGCGTGTTCGACGAAAAATTTAGAACCGCAATGTTGGGAAAGAAAGTCGAGGTGCAGTTCTGCTTTTATCTCAAGTTAAGACTTTATTTTTTTAGGAAATTTTGTTAAAAAGCTACAAATCGCGTGTGTTTGTCAATTCATTTTGGGTTTTTGGCAGACAAATTACGTATGCTTCTTCGTCACAACAGATACTGTTTACATATACAGCCTGTTTCTTTGCATCTAAAACACACAAGTACACAAGCTATTGGTGTCAGTTTCTGTGTTTCGTTTGCCTATCTTCTAGCCATAAGCAGCAATTAGTGAGCCGGTTAGCAAAAATTGCAAAATAGCAAAAATTTGTTACACAGTGTAATTTCTACTAAATGCAGTCAAAATTGCCGGTTTGCAGGTCCCAGGGGTGTTAAATTTCTATGTTTGTGCTTGCAAGCAATAATGAGCAACAAATAGACCAGCTCTAGCTATACACCCATAACTAGACTGGATCTACCTGCCTGCTCGCTTGAGAAACTATTGTTGTTATTGTTTACCTGGAGCATTTGGGAGGCAAGTTAGCATAGGAGAACAGCAATATCCGATTTCTGGATACGCCATGTGGAAAAGGTGTGTGTTCACCTTGTTTTGGGGAAGAGGGAGGTCTTAGTAGTCGTTGGTGGTCATTGACCAATACTACAATGCTAGTAGAAACACTGAGCTGACTATAAAATATTTTAGTTTTGGGGTGGTAAAGGAGAACGAGGGCATGCCACACAAAACAGTCGATTTGGTGGTTGCTTCTGTGGAATTGGCGCTAGATGTGGTCGCTCCACTACCTAATCTGTATTTTATATTGTTGTTGGTTAAACGTCATGATCTGCACAATAATTTAAGAATTTTATTGGTAAGTGGACCTTTGATTGGGATTTTTATTCTGGATACGGAATCTTTCTACAAAGTTAGCCAAAATTTATGTTTTAGGGCAGTTTCTCGGCCATTTTGATTACCATTGCATTGACGCGAATCCCTACAGAAATTCTCTACATCCATACCGGGAAGCTCTACATCAAAAAATTTGAGCATTTGGTGCTTATCCACGAAATAGCAGTCATGTTTGTGCGCACCATTATTGTGCCACTTACTTTGGAAAGGATGCTGGCAACCATCCGGTCCAAGTCCTATGAAAAAGAATACAGGCCCTATTTTGGCGTATTAGCTGTTTTGTTAACGGTAGTTGACTGTGAAATCGACTATTTTGACAAAAGTTTCCAATTGTAGTTGCTATGCAGTGCTTTTCTGGCTGCTTACATCAGTCAGCAGTTGAACAAGTCGAGTCTAGAAAACGGGATAATCTCTTTCAAAGATGATTTCTATGCCACTTTCCAGCTTATTGATGTGTCTGTACGATTCTTTATTTGGTTGATATGCTTTACGGTGGGTTCATTTCAGTTTTTACATCAAGCAATAGAAAATTCAAGCAAAACGGAGATAGACCGCCATCTTTTCTACGGAATACTCTACCTTCACTCCCGGAACTCAATTTATACATACCCCCAGCAAATAAATAACAGCAGGGGACTAAGGCAAAAGTAGGCATACAATTTACCTGGCATAAGTCTAATTGACTGCTGGAGACTACCAAATTTTCTCTAATAGCTCACGGGGGTGAGTTATTTTTCAACCCCTTTTTGAGGTAGATATCGAGATTTTTGGATGCTTAGTTAAAATCCAGAAATTGGAATCGGTAGAGCTCACGGGAGTTAAGAAAATGCGACAAACAGTGATGTAAAATATCTTCTGTGGGCTGAAATATAAGTCCTCAAAGTTGAAAATCCGTCCCGGAATCCCGCCCGGAGATTTTTTGGCACCTGTCCCGTCCCGAAAAAAAATTATTTAAATTCCGTCTCGTCCCGTCCCGAAAAATTTCAATTTTTCAACAACTACCTTCAACTTGTAATTACAGTCAACTACAGATGATGACGGGACGGGACAATTCCGTCCCGTCCCGTTAATTTTAGAGAATCGTCCCGTCCCGGAATCCCGCCCGGAAATTTTTTGGCACCTGTCCCGTCCCGCGTCCCGTCCCGAAATTTTTAAATTTGAATTTTGACCCGTCCCGTCCCGAAAAGGTCAAGCCATCATCTCTACTGAGAACACAATGGAGAGAGTCAACTGTAGTCCGCAAGTGATTTTTGCAGTTTTGCAAAACAGTTTTGAAAAGCATTAATATTAATTAATATTAATATTTTTTTGTTTCTTGAATCAGAATCCTCAAGTTAGCTATGACTTGAGATTCTCAAGTTGAGAAAGGACTAGTCGAGTCTCGATTAACCGACACCCCTCGGGACCGGCCTTAGGTGTCGGTTAATCGAGGGTGTCGGTCAATTGAGGGTGTCGGATAAGCGAGACTTTTAGACTAAAAATCTCAAGGGTGTCGGATAAGCGAGACTTTTAGACTAAAAAATCTCAAGGGTGTCGGATAAGCGAGACTTTTAGACTAAAAAATCTCAAGGGTGTCGGTTTTTCGAGTTTCTTATGGACATACGAAGATTTATTCTAAACAAATAATATTCATTCAACAATGGAAAAGAATTATGTTAGTTTTGTCTGCTTTTCTTTCAATTTGCGTTCTTCTTAAAAAACGGCGAGGCAAGAGAAAGATCAAAAAATTGAAAAGGAATTTTTAAAATTTGGCGGGAGTTTGAAAAAATTTCGAAAATATACAAGGTGTCGGTTTATCAGGGGTAGTTTCATTGAAAGGAACCCGCCGAGGGGTGTCGGTTAACTGAGGGTGTCGGATAATCGAAGTGTCGGTTAAACGAGACTCGACTGCATAGAAAATATATTGACCAACATGTATGCAACATAAAAAATAACAAAAAATTGTCTAGGTGTTTCTTGCCTTGCTATACTACAACCAGCGTTGCTATGCCTTCAGCAGGATGCCCAACAAACACGACCTCAATCGACGCTATCAATTTTCCGAAAATGTACAAGCCAATCGACAACTTTTAGCAATTGGGGTTATTGTTTTTATATGGTAATTCCTTCTTTTTCACACTTTTAATTCAATACCCAGTAAATGTATTTGCAGCAACTTGCACTTCGACTTTGTGATGTTAGTCATCTTCTACGATAAAAACAACTTCCACGTAGAGTTTTCCCAGTCATTTGATCTAGTGTTGGCTTTAGCTCTAAACCTCATCCCAATGGCAGCTATATTGTGAGTAAATTTTTAGGCCGGAAAACAGCAGATTTTTTGGGCAAAGGGGCGTTTCCGCGCTTGTGGGACTTTTTTTTTGGATTCGCGCCTTATTAAATTTTATTTCTTTTTGACTATTCTTTGCAATTTTTACAGGGTGCGGCAATTTTTTCTGCGTCTTTATTTTGCCCATAACTTTTTGCATTTGCGGTATTCAAACGAGATCTTTTTTTAATCGAAAGCTGACATTCTAGGCAATCGAATGACACCAAACTTGCAGAAAAATCTTTATTTGAACACACGCATCATCAACAGACAAAAATAACAACGATTTTCATTCATATTCTTGCTCAGTACTTTTTCCATTAACTTGAAGGCAGTATTCCAGGCATTTTTCATAGGCTTCGATTGTATTTTTTTAAGTTTAGGCGAAGCCTTAGGCGCAGGATAAACTAGCGCACGTGGGACAGATTCAAACGTGTGTCTCAACTGCGAAAAAAGGAAAATTCAAAAAAAAACAGCGGATTCAAAAATGTCTTAAAAGTGCGAAAACGTTTACGCACCAATTTTTTCGGTAATTTCAAATTTGGTAATTTTAAGTATACCAAACATTAGTCAGCAAAATTGAATATTAGTCTCAATTTTAAGTGAGTCGGCTTTCACCAAAATTTTGACAGGCGACATTGTCATAAATAAAACTGAGCCAAAAAATTTAGTACCGAAAATTCCGGAAACTTTTTGCAGGCTTTGCATGAATTATTTTTATTAGACAGCCCTACTAGGAATGGAGCTTTTGTAACGCTGTCCAAAAGATGAAATCGCACCAATTTGAAATGGCCCAATTTGTAGTTGCCATTTTTTGTGTATATACTTCGATTAGCTCCTAAAATATTCGCAAACTGAGCATCTCCTTTAAATTTAATTTTAGTTTCCATCCACGAATGTCTCAAGTGTGTAAAGACCAAGTAAACAAGCTCATGTTCAGCCTGCACCAGCACAAAGAGGAGGATGTCAGGGCGGGCAGCAATAAGTCAACCCACAGTTTGGGAGGGATCGGCTGGCGCAGAAGAGGTGGAGGACCACCTAGAGCACTATTGACTGGTCATAGACTTATAATCCAGCGAGACTTTCAACAAAATGTCTACTTTGATCAATTGAAGAAGAGTTGGTCATTTCATGCTCTACCCAGACATTCCACTCCTAGGAGTACTAGCACAAAAAGCTCAAATGAAGTCAATCTTCTCTGAGTTGTAGTTTTTGTAGCCCATTTAAAATTAAAATACCGGTAACTTTGAGATAAATAAATGTGATTTAATGTGGTCAAAAACAATTAAGAAAAACAAAACAAAATATCCTGCTTAACCACCTGCCTCCACCCAAAAAATTTTTTTTTCAGATATTCGGTTGTTTATAGGGCCATGCTCGTCCCGATGGGAATATTTTTAAATGAGAATTATATATTTTAAATGAGAATTAAAATGACGCAATTTTGTGAAAGTCGAAGAAAAATTGTGCACCCAGTCGGAATCGAACCGACGACCGACTTTCACAGTCCACCGCCGCTTCACCACTGAGCCACCGTTGCTATTGATTGGCGAGAATGGTTTTCAATACTTATCACAAAGGGGTACTCAACAAATTTGCATTTCAAAATAATACCTCTCTGAATTGACCTAGTACCCGCCTTTCAAAATATTCCCATCGGCGGCGAGCATGCTCTTTTAATAATTAACCATCGTTCAAATTGGTAGGTTTGTTGGTATATAGATTTTGATAGATGTTGTTAATGGCTTTTGTAGCCCTAAATTTCCTTTTTCATTTAGTGTACAAAACTTAGCTAGATTATTTCAGAAAAGTCGGATTTTAGCTTCAAACTCTTGTGAGGTCATTTTAAGAAGCGGACAAAAATTTATATAAATTTAAAGGACCATGGCTTTTGCGCGCACCGGCATGTCCAAAATTTGAATTGGCGGGGGGCAGTTCTCTTCTCATTGTTAATTAATAACAATATACCGTATAACCTCTAATAGACGGGCACCCTCAAGGACCTATATCTCAGCCCAGGAAAATTATTTTGCAAATCTGTTTTTTGCGTTTTCTTGATCACCTCTATCTTAGTTGATCCCGCTTTTTAGATTTTTTTGAGTACCCAAAAATCTTAAAATCAAAATATTTTTTTTTCGATTTTTTAGGGGTTGCAAAATAGACGGGCATGCCCGTCTATTAGAGGTTATACGGTAATGCCTCTCCCATAATGGATGTAGGATGTCAAAGTCGGATGTCGAAGTAAGAAGTAGTTCCCACAACGGAGGTAGGTAGTCGGATGTCGAAGTAAGAAGTAGTTCCCACAGCGGAGGTAGGTAGTCTTCCTTTGATAGTACATTCCACGCTTCAACGATCCATTGCAACTCACAACCTACCACATTATTTCAGGATTTTTTTTGCAAAACGGTGTAGCAAATCGGGCTTAGGGTGGGGGCTTATTAGAGACTGGGGCCTTATTTTTCAACCCCCCTCCAGGGGTGGGGCCTTATTAGAGAATGGGGGGATAATAGAGACTGGGGCCTAATTAGAATAAATACGGTATTATGGATTGTTTTCGAATGTTTTACTCAATGACAAGTTCGGGTGATCAATTATAAGCAAATGGCGCTCAGTCGAAGTCAGAAAATTGTGTTGTCCGCCGTGTTTGGTGAAATTTGCGACAAATTAGTTTGATAGAGAACGTAAACTTTGAGGATGAATAATTTGCTGATAATAAATCATGAAGAGAAGTTAGGTAGTGGATAATACTCCACTTTGGCTTAGATAAATCATGTGGAACTTTTTTTAAAAATATCCGTTTTAATAAAATGTCTTGTGGGAACCCTGACTTCGATATTCTACTTCGACATCCGACTTCAACATCCTACCTCCATTGTGGGAGCCCTATAAAACTCGAAAACGGTGTAGGTAATGACCTTTGACGGGGGGCTAAAGCCCCCCGTCAGATTTTTCTGGCTACGCCTCTGCCCCCGCCAATTCAAATTTTGCACATTCCACTGCGCGTAAAATAGTGGTCCTTTAACAGGTCAAAAGTTTGATTGGGTGCTGAGCAGTATTTTTTCAGCGCCGGCGCTTCCCGGGAAAAAGCAACGCCGGGCATAATGTTGGGTTTAATGAAATATTTTGGTCGGCGATGGTGCTGGCGCTAAAAAATTTTGACCCGGCTCTGTCCCCGCCGCTGTTTTTTAACATCTCTGGCTCCGGCGCTGTTTCCAAAATTAAATTACCTGATATATAAAAATCGAGATTTTTTTCAGTTATTAGATGCTATTATTTATCAGAGATTTTAATATTTTTTGGATTCTTGGACAACCAAAATAATCGAGTAAAAGGAAATAAATCAAACTTAAGTGTTTAAAAAGTCTGCTTTTCAAATTTAATAGTGATGCTGCTTCAAAAAATTCTCCAAATGACTGCTGAAGGGTATGTTAATCGTTTTAGTGAACTAGTTTTGCTTCGTAACTATTCAATTGGATTCTTATTGATATTCCCAATGGAAAGTCTTTTGTTAGACTCATCCGAGTAAGTGGTCTTTTATGGCGGACTTTGCTGCCTCAAGCTTCACCTTTGACTCGCTATTCTGAAATAACATGTAAGTTGACGTTAAACACAACCAAAATTAGACCATCACCAAATTTTTATATCCTTGGATCTCAGTCATAATCAACAATAATGTGTGCTTTGTTTCCTAGATGCTTTCGACAACGGGTGGCTCACCAAAAAATCCTTTCAACATGATGTGTTCTTTGTTTTGCGAACCTAAATTTTACAAAGTTTTGCAATGATACAGTTATGTTAAGTTCGGGAGCCCACTTGACTGGCTGCTGGTTGTCACCTTGCTACCCCCTGGAGACTTCAAGTACTCATCAGACAGTAAATTAGTCAAAGTCATTCTATCTTCGCGGTTCGCATGAAGCAACTAAAAATTGACGCAAAACTCATTTAAATCAGCTATTTGATACAAAACTTACCGATTTGAGCAAGCGCACCATATCTTCATTGTGACTGTCATAGAAGGCATCAACTGCTGTTTGGTTGGTCATTTCTCGGCTGGACATGTATATGGGCTTTTCTAAACCGCCACTTTTCAGCTTGATCAGAATCGCTCCAAGCCCGAAAACGTCGCATGCCGGAGAGTAGACCATGTCCCAAACCTCAGGAGCTTTGTATCTGTCAGTCCCTATCCCTGCTGTATCAGTCAAAGTCGAGCTGTAATATGCACAATAAATTTTGCTTTTATTATTTTGAATTTTTCAGCTTGAGGTAAACCAGAAACTATCTTGCAGCATTTACTGCTTACTGTAAATGCTGCAAGATAGTTTCTGGTGTATTGTAATACTAGGTCGAGGTGGAAATCCGTTTAGTCGAGGAATGAGCCTAAGAGCACCAATCCTATAAAAAAGCTGGAAAAACTGGGTTGGATGAGTTTATATAGTACCTGCCAGCCGGAACGAACACTGAAGCACCGAAGTCAGCCAGTTTCAGGATATTATTCGGAAATACAAGAACATTGTCCGACTTGACGTCTCTGTGGAGGATGCGTTTTTCGTGGCAGTACTCAAGGACGAATCCGATTTGTGACAGAAGCTAGAACACACCTAAATTTATGGAAAATTACCGGAAATCCAGCTTACACTTTTGTCAACGCCTCTTCCTACTGGATTGATGATTTTCTGCGAAAAATTCATAAGCGCTCGTCCCATTGCAACACTCACAGTCTCGTTGACGACAGCCCATTGATAGAGGTAGACAATGTTCTCTGTGCCTCTTAATTTTGTTCGTAGTGTGTTCTTTCTAACTTAGTTTAGGTACTTACCTGAGAAGCATCAAGAACGTTACCTCTTTCAACGCCTCTTCCCGTGTCTTTCTTACTAGCGTGATTTCCTAGAAAATTGAAATAAAAAGTGGTTTGTATAAGAGCGAGTATGCAAACTTTCAAAGCGATCGGGAGGCACTTGCTTTTCACAGTAACACTGGCTTTGAAGACCATGTCTGTGCCTGTCTTGTAGTCGTCATCCTTCGCCACAGCCACCACCCTAAAGTGGTATTTTTCGCAATCCTTTCCGTAAATATTGTAAGTTACAAACCATTCACTGTTTACGCTAGCCATCTGCTCAAGACTTGTTTGAATAGCTCTAAATTGCATTCGTGAACACCAACACAGTCAAAACACGGGTCCTATACCTCAGTGGAGGAGGGGGGTTTGCCGTGGCCCCTCTTTTGTTTTTTGTAATTTTTTAGGCTTATCCAAGGGTAAGCCAGCGTATGTTAAGACGGACTCAAGCATATCTTACACTACGTACACAATGATCCGTTTTCATCCGTAATTTTGTGTTTAAAATGCATCCGCATGCGGTCCGCATCGCGGGTGTGGAAGAGGATGCGGAAAGGTGTTCACAATAGACAAAATGCGGATGCGGAGGTTTTCAAAAATTTTGAATTTTTTTTCTTGCGCGGACGCTTAATTTTTGAACTTGAGTAACTCTTTTCGATCTTCTTAAAGAACAGGAGTGTTTCCTAAGGTTTTAGCTTGGCAATACAGTCAACCCTCGATTTAACGGCACCCCTGGGGACCGGGCCCGGGGTTGCTCGTTGGTTCAATCCGGGTGCAGTACGATTAACCGTTACAATTTTCACCGCCAGCATATTTTCACCGTCACAATTTTCTCCGTCAGGAATTTTCGATTTAATTTTGACCGTTGATAAAATTGGGCGTTTCAGCGTTCGTACAAATGTCCAAAAATCGCTGAAACGTCTCAACAGAACGCCATTTTTGTACGCATGCTTAGCTTCTTGTCAATCTCAAGTCCATTGATTATCTTCAAAAACAAAACATTCGTTTCAAGGTAGTTTGGTGGATCTCAGGTTCCACGAAACTGGTTGGTACTTTCCTAAAAAAGCCGTCTTCTCTATGATGCTTTGGTCTACAAGTCTTATCGTCATCATAAGTTCTGGCAATCAACTATGCAGGTTTACAGCCATCCGAAGCTAGTCTACAAATTTAATTAACTACGTCTCCAAGACTGTCATGGTTTTGCACTTGGGTTTTAATCGTCAGTAGTATGGCATTGCTATTTTCAAGACACGATTCCACCCACCGTATTTCTTCCAATAGAAGCCCCGGGGCTTCTATTGGAAGCCTATCTTGGAAGCCTATCTATCTTTTGGATCCCCAAAAATCGGAAAATTTGGAATTCGATCTCGAGATTTTTAGGTATTCAACCAAAATTTAAAAACTGGAATCGGTGGAGCTCGTGGGAGTTAAGCAAACGTATCAAACAGCTTTGCCAAATATTGCTTCTACCCTGAAATTCAGACCTCAAAGTAGAGGGGGGGGCTTCTATTAGAGGAAATACGACATTTCTCAACACAAAATCCTTCCTTTTTTAAGGCCTTTTTCACATAAGAAGCGGCAAATTTGAAAATTTATAGGCAAAAAATTCAAATTTATACCAAATTTCGATATCACCCATTTCAAAAATTCACAGGACACAAATTTCTCCCGTTTTCCAACATAAAATACTTCCGTTTTTGAGCCTTTTTGTGAAATAAAAAGCGCTAAATTAAAAAAATTGCTAACAAAAAATTCAAACTAATACCAAATTATTGACTAAAATTTTCGAAAAAAGTCAGGACACCCCGTCACCCATTTTTAAATTTGCTCAATTTTTAGCTGTTAATTTTTAAATTTTGTATCATAAAATAGGCTGCTTGTAATTGTAAGTTTTACATATTTCGACTTGAAATTTGACATTTTTCAATGCCCGATATATAGTTTGCAAATTTCGAGTCAATTTTGAATTTTCAGTCGGAATTCTTCGAATTAAGTCGAAATTAAACTGGACGAATTGGAGTGTTTGAAATTTTAAAGTTCATCAGTAAATATGTGTTTTTATTCACTTTTCATCATGACATCAGGTGGTCTAAAGTAGCCTAGAAACTCTGAAAATCTTGAAAAAATTTCAAAACTCCTTCACAGTACCCAAACAAAAAAACCTTTCAAAAAATAATGAAAGTAAAAAATATGAAAAACAGACACCACCGTAAAAAAAATAGAGAATAAATTTGAATACCGTATATTCTTTATGAAATACCCCTCTCTGATTAACTACCACTCTCTAATAAACGACCACGTCTCCAGGGGGGATTGAAAAATAAACGACCACTGTCTAATAGAGGCTCATTTCCTGAGTAAGATTTTATTCTGTGAAATACAACCCATATTGAAACACCAAACAGGAAATTTTCATCCTCATTAACATTTTCAAAACTTATTTCTCCTTCTTCTATGGCCGCTTCCTCAAAGTCATTTCGTCCATCAAGAGACTTCTTCTGAGCTCGGACTTTGCGGAGGATGTCAATTCCTCTCGATCCTTCTGGCTTGAAGCATGCTATTGAAGCATGCCAAAAATTTTCCATCTCCAGAACCGTCGGTTGGTGTACTGAGAGCGCGCGCTGAAAGAGTAAGAGGTAATAAAAGAAATCCAATCAAAAACAAATATTCAAACGACTTAATGATGAGATCCTTTGAAAGTTCATTCCATTCCCGATTCACCCAGTTTAAGATCAGTTCCAACGCAGGTGCCTTTGGATTTCCAACTGCTGTATACTGCTTATTTGCATCGTTCGTCATCCATGTCGTGTAGTAGTCCTAGCTATGGCCCATTTTGACGGCGTCTTTGGCTCTGATAGATTGAAAAATAAAGTCCGAACGCTGAAACGACTACCGTATAACCTCTATTAATAGACCGGGTCTATTATTTTTCAACCCTCTCAAAAATCGAGAAAATTTTGAACCGATCTCGAAATTTTCGGGTGTAATCCCAAAATCTAAAAAGCGGAATCGGTAGAGCTCGCGGGAGTTGAGAAAATGCAATAAACAGGTCTGCCAAATGTTCTAAGTTGAGATATAACTGCTCAAAGTCGAGGGGGGTCTATTATTAGAGGGGGTCAATTAATAGAGGTTTTATCGGTACGCACCGATAAAATTCACCATTTTGTCCGTTAGCATAGTTAGCCTAACTATTCATATTTAGCTAACAGTTTACTTTTGGTCAACAATCGATGGTTAAATAATACTGACAAAATAATAAATTTTATTAACGGTCAAATAAAAACCACCAAAATTGGAAACACCCGTCAAATTATGTAAATCTCCCGTCAAAATTTAAAACTTCTTATTCTCAATGTTTAATTTTCAATTTTTTCGTAATTTTGCATTAGCATGTAGCCCTGAATCTCTAATTTCTTACAAGCTATCAACTAGCTGAATACAATAATGAAAAGTATGAGAACAATTTATTTTGAAAAAAAGGTGAAGCTTTCAAAAACCCAATCGTTCTCCCACTTTTTAGTATTGTATTCAGCTAGTTGATAGCTCGTAAGAAACTAGAGATTCAGAGCTACATGCTAGTGCGAAAACAGGCTAAATTAACCTTGACCCCCACCAGTCAAAATTAGGAAATTCCGCATTTCCGCCTACCGCCGATTTTTCCGGATACCGGATCGGATATCTGAAAATATCAAATATCGGATACGGATCGGATATCTGAAAATTCCGGAAATCCGAAATTAATATACTCGCAGAAAGCAAAAACAAACTTATTTAATAAAAACCACACACCCTCAAACAACAAATTGAAAATTTCTTCTGGTTCCTATTGGTTTTTTCACGGCTTTCTTCAAGATAAAATCCGTCAATTCCGCCCTGATGATAAATAAGTTAGCCGTCGTTGCTTTTCCAACTGATACCTGAGAGAGTTAGCCAAAAAAGGTCTGGCCTTGGAAAATTCAGAATGAACTAGGCAGAGTGGCTATCTACACAGCGTACACTTTAGATAGTGTACACCTACCGTATTATCTCTAATAAGCGCCCCCTCTCTAATAAGCGCCCCCTCTACTTTGAGGGTCTGTATCTCGGGGCAGAGCAAATATTTTGCAAAGCTGTTTTTCGCATTTTCTTAACTCCCACGAGCTCTACCGATTCCACTTTTTAGATTTTGGTTGTGCACCCAAAAATCTCGAGATCGACCCAAAATTTCTCCGATTTTCGGAGGGTTGAAAAATAAGCGCCCCGGGGCGCTTATTAGAGATAATACGGTATATACAGTATACACCTGAAGCCGATCCCTTGGCTGTACATTATATCGAGACTCGACTGTATCATAAAACACATGTACATCCAACTTTGAAATAAATCATTTCGAAAAGTCTGGCAAAACAAACCAAAAAATACAGACCACAAATTCAAAAATGTTATAACGGACATCCGAAAATTTCGGATACCGGATCGGATATCCATATCCGATATTTTCGGATATCCGACAACCCTAATGAAAACTCTGCTCAAGATCAGTGATGGGTCCGAGCCCAATTTTTGCCCCCGCCCCACACCCCGGGCCTTCAAAAATTTTCGCCCGCGCCCCACCGCACGCCCCGGGGCGATTACAAAAAATCGCCCCGCACCGGCTGCCGCCCCGGGGCGGGGCGGTCTTGGGGCCGGGCGGTCGATCACTGCTCAAGACACATATTCTTCCTCGCTCTTAATGATGCCTGATATCAAAAACGATCTTTTTATTCATCAAATATATTCAGTTTCATAAAAAAATCCTTCACAATCTATTGTTGTCTTGGGAAAAATATCCTACAAGTTAATGTATGGAATGTAAGTTAATGTATTTGCTGTAATTCAGGCTGCCAAAATTTGAGCACTCCTGTTCTTCCGTGTGTTGTTGCAATAGTGTGTTTGTTCACATCAACCTAAATTTTTTTTTTGAAGACGCAGTTTGTTATGACTGGGATCTTACCATGAAAATCCCATTTGTATCAATTTGGTGAATTAGTCTATGATGTTTGTAAGTTTGTGTAAACAGTTTTACAGTCTGTTTGCTATAGCACATGCTAACACCTGGACTAAGCTTAAGTTGATAAGCCGATGACCAGTATTGGTAATTTTCTATTTGAATTTTCTAAATTGAGTATTTTTTTTCAGATTGCCGTATTTGTTTTAATGGAGTCCAGGGGGTACGTGGATACCCCCGAAACTTCTGAAAATATGGGATTTGAACATAGTTTTGTTAACTTGAGCCTACCGCATAAATAAACTCTGGTATGCATATATTTTTATGCATCCAGAGTCCCTTTCGAGTGATTTGTGTGTAAGGTATGTGGGTGTGCGCAAACTCGTCAGACGTGGGAAAGAAGTGCAGAAGGATTCAGAGAGATTCGACAATTTCCGAAAACGTTGGGGGCCATTGATGGAAAGCACATTGCAATAGTAAAACCTAAGCATTCTGAAGCATCTTTCTTCAATTACAATGTCACAAAATTTGAGAAGTAGTAAGATGCAATTTAGATTTAGAAGTTTTACTCGATCGTTTTGCTTGTTGCAGGCGACGCTGAATCTAGATTTCCGGCCTTAGATATTGGGGCTTCTGGAAGAAGTAGCGATTGACACTGTGGATATCGTTGTTGCGGGTCTCTACCCTTTGTGTTTCTTGGTGATGGAGGATTTGGTTGCACCGATCTGTTAACATAGATATCTCTACTTAGTATTACGATGGAGTGATTTTTTTGGTGTCCGTCACGTTTTGTTTTTGTTTTTTTCTTTTCAATCGTTAACCAGTGGGTAACGTCAAATTGTTTTTAAATTTTGTGTGTGCTTATTGAGTTATCTTCTATTTCATGCCAGAGTAAGCAGGAATCATCACTCTTGCCACCGTTATTTTACATAACTTTCTCAAGCCTGTGACTGACGATGAAGAAAACATGAACATTCAGAGGACAGACGAATTTTAATGGATCAAAAAGCACCAGAAGCTGGATGGCAAAAAAGAATGATCAGAGAAAAGTTTGTTGATGTTGAAATAAGGAATTTGAGGGATGAATAAAAGTTGATGGTATGGAGGTTTCGAACGTGTTGATTTTATGGTCTTTACCATAGTGGGGCGCACGTTCGACGGCGCCAGGACGGGCCCGTACCGTCCCCTTCCTGTCCGGACGGTCTAGCAACTAACTCAACAAATATGGACGGTCTTTTTACTAGAACATTAACTACCATGTTATGTTATTATGGTTGCGTCGGAAAATAAAAAAAAATCAGATCAGATACCCGACGCAGCCCTCATGTTTAACAATAAAACTTTCTAGATTTTAATCTTAATTTTGTCTATTTTTTGAAACTGTGGTGCGCTGGAGTCTAGCGAGAGCTTCAACATTTCCTGATAAAATCTCTGCGCCAGTGAATTTACTGGCGAAACCGAAAATCACCCAACCATACGGAAAACTAACTCAACTTGGGACACTAATTCCCAAAAAGATGTTTCGAGAAACTATTGTTTCGCAAAACAAAAAAACTAAAACAAACAACAAACTCAAATCGTGTGTCGTGAAGCTTGTTTCGTGATTCTGTTAACAACTTTTTTGTTTCGCGAAACATATTTCGCCGAAGTATAGCAACAGCCTAATAAGGGTCATACTCATAGTCTTAGTCACAATAAAAGTCAAAGTCATAATGGAAATGAAAACCATTGTCAGAGTGAAAGTCAGAGTTACAGTTACAGGCAGAATTGTTCAGAGTCATAGTCATAATCAGTCTGATTATGACTATGACTTTGAAAAAATTCTGCCTATGGCTATGACTCTGACTTTCACTCTGACCATAGTGACCGCGCTTCTTAACATTTGGACGGCGTCCCGTCCCCGTCTTAGACGTTTTTGACCGGCCGTACGAAATTTTTTTCTAACGGCCGGCCGTCTGCCGGCCGTCTGCCGGCCGTCCGATTAAAATTTTCTAACGCCGGCCGTCCGATTAAAATTTTCTAACGCCGGCCGTCCGCCGGCCGGCTCAAATAGCGAAAAAAGTTCTGTGACAAATTCTTTCAAACAGCTTTCAAATACTTATCATGGAATTTTGTTATTTTCTTAGGCTTGTCTTGTTTTTATCATCAATTATACCAGAAGTTGAATCTAATATCCACATACCTATGCAAGCAGCGAAAGTAAGCATAAAAAAGTTAGCAAAATTTCAACAATTTTTTTCAGGTCTTATGGCGCAAATTTATTCATCGCATGGAATCACGCACTACACTAGAGTTCTTCGTTAAACTTCTGGGTCTTATTGGAATAGATGTTGTGAACAAAGGAATTGATTACTTTGACGGAGATTCTTCAGAAGAAACACAACAGCTACTTGAAAAATCTCGATGAATTGAGAAACAAACTTCGAGATCGTAAACGTTTGAATAAAAAGCTTGAGCAAGAAAATTAGTACGTTAGGGCTCTAATGGAGATCCGTACTCAAATTTTTGCCTTGGTCCCCCCTGCTGATTTTTAGAAAAATTTCAACGTCACATTTACTTTTTGTTCTACCCAAACATTTTTTGTTGTCTAGTTCCGCGCATGAAAAGCACTAGTCTTGTTGAATCGACGTTGGCCTTTGATGCAAGAAATCTCCGCCTTCAGAATATCTTCCGCTATTCTTCTGTCACATCATTGTAGTATTGTATTATTGTACTGTTAAACTTAAGTATGAAAATAAATTGTTAATTGTGAACAGTGTGCTCTAAGTATTGAGGAATAGGACAATGAAGGCTCAGGAAAATTTCCAGAAAATCTTAAGAAAAATCAACGGGGGGACCAAGGCAAAAAGGAAAATTTTCGTACTAATTCGTTAGTTATTATACATGTTGAATGAAATAAACATAGGTTTTCAACATAAAAAAACAACAAAATTATTTTTCCGAAATTTGTTCGGTATAATGAAGGACAGTCTCAGACGGACCGGCCGTCCCGTCCGAGTTTGTCGTTGCCGGCTGTCTGCCGTCTTGGACGTTTTTAGCCGGCCGTCCGGTTTTTTGGCGTCGTCCGGACGGGGACGGGACGGGCCCGGCCGGACGGGCAGTCACTATGACCATGACATTCAGAGCTATGACTATGATTCTATGTCTATGACTTTTGGAAACACTGCTTAGGAGTTTAAATAAGTAAGTAGGTAATTGTAAGTAATTCGTTCAAGAAAGTTACTTCACCCAAAGGACCTAAATTCCTAGATTTTTGAAATCTTTTACAATTTTGAAGCCTTAATCGAAAGTTTTAAAGTAATTAAAGACTAAAATGGCATACCTTTTCAATCTCTAATGTCATTGGATTTAAATATAAAAGATCGGAACGGTTAGAAGTAATGCCTAAATAGCCCAGACAGTAGTCTATGTCGTAGATGTAGGTACCAATAGGCTGATGCAGCACGTAGACAGGACGAAAAGTGCGTTTGTCCAGGGATATCAACGATCTGTCTTTGTCAACAAAATATATATAGTTAGTATCCTCTCCAGTGGCTATTTTAGACACTGAAACAGATGCGTGAATATTTGCGCTTCTAACAGGTGCTGCTAATGCAACACGAGTGTCAAAAAGAAGAGGTCCTCTAGTTTCAGAAGCCAGGTACATTAAGTGGCTGTTACCCATTATGCACCAATTTACTCTGTCTTCTAATTCACAATCTATGCCGGCCTTTAAAAAATATTTTTTCAGAAAATTTTATTAAAAAGGCATTCTCTACTAAGAGGGGCAATTTACCGCCGCCCACAAAACACCGCGGGACAAAACACCGCCGTTATAAAAACTAACTATTCTGATATCCTCATAACGTTAGATAAGCTTTTTTCTATTTTATAACATATTTTTTGTTAGAAATTTTTGAAATGGATGGACTACTGGGAAAACCCTACGCTACTTGATCAAACAAGAGTGCAAAGAAGTACGTTCATGAAGGAAGGATGTACGTCAAAAATTGCGTTCTCAAAGGTTCCAACGAAGGAAAGCTTTCTTTAGAATGTGACCAGCGAGCAATAGGTTTCAAGGTTGTTTGTCGACTCTATTTTCATGTTTCATTGGGATTTTTAGGAAAGTGACACTGATCAGACTCCAATTGATGTAAAAGCCACTCGCAAAATATTTGAAGGTTCTGGAATTTCCACAGCTATCGCAAGCGATTTCAGTGTTTCCAGAGGTTGCGTCAGAAGTGGAAAGCAGGTGATTGTTGATATGCCAAAGATAGATTCATCTTAATGACGAAATAAAGCAGTGACTGAAAGTAGCATTTTCCTCAGTTTCTTTCTAGGAGACTCATAGTTTGAATCTTGGTATTTCTGAGATGCAAAAAATGAAAAGGTCTCCTCGGTATGTCTCGGCCTTTTATTAGTGGCACTCAACTCTTTATTTAGATGGAAGTTGCTGCTATTAAGGGCGAAAGCATGTGTAATATTGCTGACATTAAGGATAAAAGCGCTTTTACAGGGTGTCCCAAGAAATATGCCCACTTTCAAACGTCCGTAACTTTTTTTTTCTAGATCGAATTTCGAAAATCTGTAAACGCAGATCGACTCAGTTTTTTATGGCAATTTTTGTGGTGTATGACGCTCGAAAAAAAATTTCCGACCAAAAATCGACTTTTTGCTTTGGTCCCCCAGGGGGCGGGGCTGTTGTCCAAAAATGCGCCAATTTTCAACATTACGAATCATTGGAACTTTATTGGTGAACAACAATGTATACAGGCAACAATGCAGACATAACAGACAGAACATAACAGTGGCCCGTACAAGATGCAGCTTCATCAGGAACTCCGTCCTCAGAATCGAGCTGCGATGGTCGAGTATGCAATCTATCAGTTTGGGGAACAAGCAAGCAAGCAGGGGGACATGGAACACACTCGCAATCAGATGTTTCAAGAAATACAAATTGAATTGTGGAATAAAAGAAGAAATCAGTGCTATTCATTCGTTATTTTGCGGTTGTTCTCGATATTACTAATAAAAAATTTGGTACTTGTAGGTCTTGTTTAACGATCCAAGATAAGTCAGGTGTGGAATGTGTCACAAATAAAAAGCGTCCTGTACTGTTAATGAATAGGTCGATACAGAGGGAAAGGTTTTGTTGTTGTAATATTGTTGAAAAAGACAGAGATTGAACTATTCGTTGATTTCTCGTTAATTGAGATTGAGATCTCCACCAGATTCCAGCTTGGTCTCAGCCCATAACTTGAATAATGAAATTCGGCGGTGTTTTGTCCTAGGCGGTGTTTTGTCTTAACCTTAAAGGGGCATGCGCACGCGTTTCAATAAAAAGACGGGGACCAACAAATTTTTTAGAACCGTCCGACCAAAAAAAACTGCTGGTATTCCAGGTCTGGCAGTATAGGTAAGCTCACGGTACTTCTCCGGTTTAGGCCCCCAACTCACCCCCCTCCAAACTCACAATGATTGAAGAGCTGGTCAAAAACCACTGCTTAAAACTACCACGACGCAAATTTTTTCCGCAAGAATATGCCGTATGTCCATCTGTGCATATGGAAGTTACTCTCGTAAAGCGGGCAAATGCTGGCATTATATGAGAGGACACCCAAGATGCTTTGTTTGTATCCTAAAATCCATTCTGTTGCACACAAAAGCTAATATCACATAAAGCTAAATAATAACCTCAAATACTTTATCCACATCCCAGAGGGCCATAGAAAAATCTTCTCCGCCACTCAAGCAAAACCTGCGACCCATGCTGTTGAATATAGTCACTGCCGATGCTTTTCCACTATGAAGGTTGTGAGTACGACATGTTTCAGTCACCTTATTCCATACATTGATGTTTTTTTCTGCCGAAAAATAGAAGCGGGGAGCATGGGAAGAACCTTCTCTATTCCACAGTTGGACCAGTCTCAAAGGAAATTTAAAATCAAATTTCTTCTAAAATGTTTAGTTTTGAGTTTTTGAGTTAGACAACTGGACGGGAATATAGAAAACCTCTGATTTTTGTATCCAGTGAAATGGAGGATGGTTTAACAACGCGTAAAATCTTTTGCACAAAGGTCGAACTAGTTTCCACAAGTCTGCATCAGATATGTATTGGAAAAATACTATAAGCAGTTCGGTAGGAAACTTTTCGAAAAAATCAATTTTATTAGAAAGTGCAGGCATGCCTAACAAGCTAAAATAAATGCTCTTGTAATTAGAGTTCAAAAAGAAAATCCGTAGTTATTCAGAAAAATCAATAGATAGCATCTGTGATTAATAGTCAGCCAAACTGTAAAAAAGGTTTTTTTACTTAACGTTTCACAGGTGTTTCAAGCTACAACTTGGAAATAGTGCTGTCCACTTGGCTTGGCGAGTCATCCGAACGGGTAACCTGTAACTCACCAAGGCAAACGATTACAAAGTCTGTCTGCTAATAAAGTGGATGTTACCTATATTTTGGCTAATTTGAAGGATTCGCGGAAATGAGACATTTAAAATTTTATTGTTCTTGAAAGGATATATTGGTGTACGGACGTTTAGCGGTTGAGGACAGGCTGGATTTTGATTTTTTCAGAAGATCTGTTTTAGAGAGGAAGTATTCGAAAACGCGGTTATCAAATCCATTCGCAAAACACAACAAGAAAAAAGAAAACAACAAAAAGTGGCAAACACAACAAGTTAAGCATTCCGTTCATGTAAAATTTTTACTCGATTTTGCAATTTTCTGCCCTCTTTTTGTCAAATAAAAAGGGGGTGAAAATTTCAAAAAGATGGCATTTGCCCTCTGAAGAGGGCATTATGGCTACCCACACCCCCCCAAAATTCAAAATCATAATCACTTTAAGAAAAACAAAACGCCAAGAAATTCAAAAAACCTTTTTGTCGCTATGGTATTTTCACGTGTTTTTGAAGACACGAATGTGTTATCCTTTATCCTGACTACTTTCAAGAACTAGTACCAATTTTAGCAAACGCTTTATTAGACATCACCAGCCACTTCCACATCAAGATCAAAAACAACATTTCTTACATAACATTCTTGAATAATTTTCTGTAAGGTCTTTTCTCTACTTCCTAGTGACGAGAACCTTCGTTCATCTCCATTCACGATCCGATGCAGTGACTCGATCGACTGTTCTGACAGCATTCCCCAGAAATTATGCAGCTTCATGAAATCAGAAGCAGATATCTCCAGGCAGGGAAGTTTCCCCTTAGTTGCACCCGTAAAGCCATAGACCGAATTTGCGCTAATCTTCAATGCGAGTTGTCGACCATTCAACACCATCTGTATATAAAGAAGAATATTTAAATAGAGAATAATTTTAAAAAAATGATAAATTACTTGAAGGGTTCCTTTTCATTTTTCAATAGAAACTTAGCCTTCTTACGAGCCGATAGTAAGTCTTCCAGCACTTCTGGCAATAAACCCTTCCTGCGGGCTGCAGAGACAAAAAGATCATTTGACGGAGTTCTCACATAATCAACACCCTCGATCAAGCTGAAAAAAATGTACACGTAAAACATATACAAAAAGATTCCTCACTCCTTTGCTGCAGCTTTACTGATTAAAGTAGTATAGCATAGATTGTGACCAATCATAATAGATGGGTAGAGGGAGGCGAAATCAAGCGTTGCAATCGGCTGTTCATAGTACCCTTTAATCGGATCAATGACTGTGGCCCCCTCATAGCTTTCATTGTCTGCCCCAGCAATTTCAATCACAGACATGAAAAGACGCTGATTCTTAGTCTGAAGCGGAAAAATAAGTGACAATTGAGAAGAAAAAATAACCAAACCTTGCGTAGCAACTGTGAAACTACTTTGACTTGCTAATCACTAATTTATCAAGCAAGCGCAGTTGCATTTGCTTTCATGATGTTCAGCGAATTTTCGACGGTTTTCACTTCTGTTTGACGCCTTGTTTGGACCATATTCGTATACCTGAATACAAGAAAAAAATATAGTCAAAATTTGTGGCACAGAGGAAAAGCCGAAAACAACAGTTTTTGGCAACACTTGTTACACCAAAATGTAGCCCAGTATCTCCACTACAAGACCACCAGACAAATTTTTGATAGAACACAAAATCTACGACTAGAAATACTTTATAGCCAACAACTCATTTTTTCTAGTCAAAAATGGTCGTTTTTGGTACTTTTTTATTGGCCCATGAACTGTCGAAAATGCGCATTTTTAACAATTTTTGGACAGATATGTAGCAAATTTCTTGCTCTATCTGATAGACGAAAAAAAATTTGAGGAAATAAGTGAGGAATGGCTACGCAAAACCTGTTTTAAAGCACTATACAGGAAAAAAATTGTCCTCTTTTTTCCTAAAATCGTTTTGAAATGCTGATTTTCCGTAGCGTATTGTATCAAGTGATGGCTCATTTGAAAGCCCATGAAACTGGGAATCTGATAGACCTAAGAGCTTGCTGAAATGCTTAAGAAATTCAATCAGAAACTGTAATAGAAAAGTTATGGTTAGAAACCACAATTTTCGTGAATTTTGATTTTCGCGCCAAATTTCGAAAGTGATTATGATTTTGAATTTTGGGGGTGTGTACCCTGGTTGGCGGAACAAATGTCCCAAAAAACCGCTAGACGTCACACCAAAACGCCAAGCTTTTGAATTTTTCAAATTCATCCAATAGTGTGTTTCCCATTGGTTTCGCTCTCTTAATTTTCCCTTGAAGTAACTTTTTGAATACTTTTGACGGGATTTTTGGATTCTCTTTAAAGGTATCGGTTGCTTAAGTCAATAGTTTGCTAAAAGTGGATGACTATTCCATATCCGAATATTCTCAATATCCATATCCACTATGTTGAACGATGGCTAATCAAACTCTCGCTTTGATATTCTGAACTTTTACCAATGGTTTGCGGCAAAATTCGTAAAATTCGTTCTAAATTCGTCCTAACATTCCGAAACATAAAAACGTTTCTAAACAATGAACACGCTGAACTTTATTCAACTTCAAACCAATAAAAACTCTCAACAATTGGTTAGACAACAAATATTTCTAAACTTTTGGTCTTTCATTATTTCTTTGTTCGGCTCACAACATCTAAGTGGCTGCGTTGGTAGCGAATGATATAGGACTTGGCCCAAATGGAGTCCTCAGCTGAAATACTAAAGTCGAACCTGTGTATAACATAATTCAAGGGACCACCAAAAACGTTATGTTATATAGAAGTTATGTTATATAGAGTAACCGTTTCAAAAGTATAATTACGCATCACAAACGAGAAACACAAAAGAAAATGATAATTTTTGATTCATGACTACCTGAATGTAAACAAATTTCTTATCTAGACAAAACAAGTCTGAGTTTTTGAGAAATTTAAGCGATTTATGTTTTATAGAGGGATGTTTTTTCGGGTGCGGCCAGCAAAAACCTTATGTTATATAGAGTTAGGTTATAGACAAGTTCGACTGTACCAATCATAACAGTCAATCATCAAACACATTAAAGAAAAACATGCATTTTCATAAGCAACAGAGAATTTTGAAAACCTAATTCATTCATCTGGCTGGAACACAATAAAGTCGCGTTAGCCCCCACACGATTCTCCATTAGGCATATAGTGACTGCTATTCATTCCCCTTTAAACTGAAAAAAAGAAACTAGCTCACATCAGTAAGAGAAAAGAAGAAATCTTACAAGCCCATGTATCACGAAAATCTGTGCAAACCCAAAAGGACACAAATTGAACGTCCCATCTGCCATCAAATAAGTGCACTGCGCAGCTGCTCTGCTGTCGTCGTCTGATGCAAAGATTACCACTCCATTCTTTCGTCAGCCAACGAAAGCCATTTACAAGCACCCGGAGTCCAAAACTCAAAGTAACTCATGTAACAACAATCGGCGTTAGTCGACTTGAAGTTTTTCATCTTAATGAACCCAGATAAATAAACAAACAATAGAATGTTGAAATGACATAAAGCCTTATAAATTTGTAAAAAAACACCATCAAAAGGCTCAAAAAGTTACTTCGGGGGAAAATTGAGAAAGCGAAACCAATAGGAACCACACCTGACTGCGCAAAAAGTAACAATGAATTTGAAAAATTCAAAAGCTTGGCGTTTTGGTGTGACGTTTAGCGATTTTTCGGGATTTTTCTACCGCCAACCGCTAAACGTCTACCGTCTTCATTAGCCACGTGACTGACTAATGAAGTACACCTCTATAATCCAAACTTGGCCCTGTCTTTTGTAAATTTTTCATTTAACTCCAAATTTAACCGCGGCCTGTTTTATATTAATATCATATTATCATATCTTATTTACGGAGCATTAGAATCTGAGCTCCAGCACTCACCCGAACTTGAGCCCCAGCACTCACCCGAACCTACATCGGTCGATTGGAATCGCGGCCCAAGCTTTTTTCACCACAGTCTCCAATTCAGCAATATACTTCGGTTTTGACGCTTGATCTCCTTGTGCACATCGATTCAAAGCATTTCAGTAGGGGACAAATCCGGCGACTGAGATGGCCAATCCATCGCAGTCCATCCTTGGTCGGAAACAAACTTTTTAGCCTTCTTCGACATATGCTTTGGGTCGTTATCAGCCGAATCTCAAGCCCTAACTCTCGGAAATCTCCAACTTCACTTAGGATCTTCGCAACATTCATAACTTATTGCTTCCCCAGAAAGAAGGAAGCTATAAATCAGCCAAGGAATACTTGAAAGTGCCTTCAGCGTTGTGTCACAATGAATAACAGTTGTTTTTTTCCTTTATTTTTGCGTGGTTGATTTATCTGTCATTCTTTCAGGTTTCACATTGCCGCAGGTCAGAATTTTCTTTTCACTGTTATTTTTTAGTTGATGACAGATATTTTACAGTATGCATCACCTTCTCAGACAGCTTGAGAAACACGCCTGACTGAGAAGAATTCTGCTGATTCCAAGAAGACTGTAGAAAGAAAGCACTTTCGAAAATAATATCTCTTGTATGTGGTTTTCTCAATAATGAATAAATTTTGTTGGAGTTGTAGGTTATCGTGCATAGAATCCCAAGTAAAAATGGAGATTTCTGATGTTTGGGACCCAAAATTCGGAAATCGACCAGGCAAAAAGCTACATGGCCAAATTTTTTTGGGTGGTCGCTTACTTTTGATTCACCATGTACAGTCAGTACCAATAGCAGAATAAAAAAATCAGCTAAGCTAAAAACACTACATTTAATTGTATTTTTATCAAAGCTTCTCACTAGACAACATTTTCAATTCGATTCAAAATTGTCGGAGACTAATGTGGCCCTGAGGCTATTGTGGCCGAGACTATTGTGTCCGTGTCCGATTATTGATGGCTTGATTTTCTAGAAACGATAAATGTGGCCGGCAGTGAATTCTAATTTTTGTAAAGAAGGTTCTTTGAGAAGTAAGGACTGTAACGCGGTAAGAAGTATATTCTATACGAAAAAATGGGAAGTCAAACACTTTACTTCACTGTATAATTTTTGCACAAAGAGCAGTGTTTTCAAAAAGCAAGAGCTGAATAGCAGAAGCGTAATTTCACAAGCAGAAGCAGGATTTGACTAGAATTTTGACTGTAATTCTGCTTGTGACATTATGCTTTTGCTTGCGCTATTCTGTTTCTGCTTTTTGAAAACACTGACAAAGAGTAAAGTCAACAATGTCATCAAAACTCATAATTGTGGCTGATACGAAAATAAAATTTTCTGCGAAATTTACTTCGACAATGAAAAATGAAGAGATTACAGTAAAGCATCGGGCGTTCACATAAAACAGCAATATAAAGTAATTTATACACATAATACATCTGACTATATTTAGACTGCATAGTAATCTGTGTAAGAGACATGAGGTTGGGGCTTTGGCTCAGAAGGGTAGTAAGCTCCAGTCTTGTATCTCCCCTTGGAGACTCTCCTCATGAAATGGCAGCAGCACAGCAATACCAAAAGGCCGGCTATTACAGTGCAAATGAGAAGGGGCAAAAGTACAGCATAGAAGGGAAAATTTTTGCTTTTTTCCCATTGATTGACAGTTGTTTCGATAGAGCCATCTTTAGGCAGGGGCTCCACCACTAGTGTGTTTGCGATACCGCTTTCTACTACATCAGAGGCCAGTACAGGCGTTGTTTGTGGAGACGTAGTTGTTATAGGAGAGACTGGAAATTTACTGAATAAGTATTGAATTAAATTATTTTAAACTTCTTGGTGTCAAGCCTTTTCAAAATGATTAATAGGTGACTTTTGAATAATAAGAGTCGGGGTTTAGGTTATGGTGATTTTGGGGGCCGCCGTTTGGGGACCAGAAGTTTGGGGTCAGATCTGTTAAAGCTATATTTTTATTCACTGTGATGTGATTTCTCAATTCCTTCTTCAGTGGATCATAATTAGGGTGTGCGCACCAGCCTTAGTGTCGCGAATGCTCTGCATAAATTATTTTCCACCCCCTTCCTTCTTTCTTCAACTTTTACAGGAAATATCCAACACAAAGGAAAAGTGAATATACCACTCGAAAGAGGATGGAAAGAGCTACAAAACCATATGTTTGGAATATTTTTTCGAATAGGTTTTATTACTAAAAATCAGCACAAAATTCCGTTCCGAACTTATTTGTCACCAGTTAGCATTTAAGTAATGGCCAGATAGTGGTACCACTAACGAGGCATTTAGTGGTACATTAATGGTAGTATTCAGTTGGTAATATCCATATGGTAGTGCTTAGATGGTACTGTAATTTGCGGAATTTCCTTCACAGCCATAGAATTAATTACCAGAGCTTTAACAGAACTGCCCCAAAGTTCTAGCCAACCAACGGCGAACGAAAGTTTTTTCAATCTATTTTTTTCAATCATTGTCGGACTAGACCAGTAACTTTTGTCAATTACATTTTTAGCATTATGATTCAAAGTTTGAATTTCAAACTAAAGCGATGTTTGGAATCTGTAAAAAATTCCGTCTTTTGACCAGTTAAGCTCGAAGTTGCTTTTATCATCGTTGCTTATAACGGAATTTGTAGTCAATTCCCAAATAGTATTACCTGTTGTGGTCATAACAATTCTGGGAAGGGTGAAAAATGAAGTAGTTGTGCTGCTTCTTTCAAGCAAAGCCTTCCGAGAGATAGCTTGGTTCATCCAAGTTTTTTCTGGCTTGACTTCTGTGGTGGTGGTCGATGTTGGTAGGTGCTTTATTAAAGGCACCAAACGGGTAGAGGAGGGCACCTTGGTGGTGGTGCAGGGCACAATAGTGGTGGTGATAGGCACCGTAGTGATAGCAATGGGCACGGCGGTAGTAGTTGATTGGGTGGTAGTGGCAGGCCTTGCTTTCTCCGCTGGCAGTTTGCAAACGTGTGCATTCAACTTCACGTCACACCGCAAATTGTGAATGGTTATTTCGAAGGGCACTTCTTCAGCTTTGAGACCGGGTGATGAGTCCACTGGTCGATAGGCTTTATAGTCCATGCAGAACAGAGATTTAGGCAAGTGGTCAAGTTTGTTGGAGGTGCCTGTATCGTCTGGATTGAAGTCGACTGTGAAGTACCTAAAGTTGTATTTGTAAACTGTGGTATCCCAATCAGTGAAAATAACTGTTTACTGATATTTTTTCCAGGGCACAAATTGGGTCTCATCCACAAAATAGATATTGTACTTGGTCACACTGTCTTCTTCCTCTTTCTTGTTGTATAGACCGAGCCAAAAGTCATTTGTAGTGGATGTAGTCGGTTCATTCTTTACCAGGTCTAAATTAGAGGTTTTGTAAATTGATACAGCGCTTTAGACACTATTTCATTATTAAGGGGTTTTAGCCTTGGTCCCGACGTTTTTTTATAATTTCCGATCTTTTTCTTTGACATATTCATTTTATCTAACAAATTCTCGGTAAAAAATGGCGGAATTTTTACAAGAAATTGATTTTGAGTGCGTTTGACCGAATTTATAAAATCATAGTGAAATTACAAGAATGTTTTTTTAACACACCTACACCGATAATTTTACAAAAAATGATTGGGGTGTTTGCCTTCAAAAATCACAACGATATTATGCATGAAGTATAAAATTTACGGTACAACAGAAAAAATCAGTGCATCTTTTATTACCGAATCCATATACCGTAACTATCTAAAAAACTTCTCCGAGCAAATGTCGACAAACTATTTTTATGCGTTGCTATTTTCGACTGATAGAAAAATTTAAGAAAAGTTTAAAAAAATATGAGAAAAACCACAGTGGAGAGCAACACAAAAAATTCCCTAATTTTTTAAACTGCGTCGAACTTTTTTTGAATAAATCGCATAACGACTTTGGATTTTTTTGCAGAAATAAAGTAATACAGGCAATTAGAGATCTCGTCTCGGCCCGATTTCGGCTTAAAATCTCGTCTAGGTATCTCGCTCGTTCATTTGTTAAAATCTCGGTCTCGGTTTTTGGTCTCTTCAATCACCAAAATTTGCAGGATAGTGGTCGTATTTTCTATCGTTTTTCTGCGTTATCTTGTAACGTTTCTTTAAAAACCCTTATCGTCGTATTTTTTATTTATTTGTATTTTTATTCCTTTTGTTGAACATGTCTTATGCTGTTATTTTTAGGCGAATAAAAAAATTTATCCAATTCTTGCTAAACTTGCGCGTCGTTATCTCTCAGCCTCAGCAACAAGCCAACCAAGTAAGCAATTATTCTCTGTAGCATAAGATGTGTACAACTATAGAAGGAGCAATTTTATTCCAGAGAAAGCCGAAATGCTCATATTCCTGAATAAAGCTTTGCCTATCATCAATTACTGTTATTGAACATGCTTGTTGTGATATGCTGTTATATTTAAGGTGCATATTGTTCAATAAAATTGGTTTGCTGTAGATATCTTGAACTTCTGCGAATCTCGGCTTTTCGGCCGAGATCTCGACCCAGCGAGATCTCGGCCGAGGTCTTGCTCAGTCCCCATTCTTCATCTCTACAGGCAATGAAACACTCGTGCAAAAACAAAAACTCGACAGATAAATTTTTTTGAATAAACGTAAGGCCAACCTCTGATGAACTCATATTCGGTGGGAGAGTGGAAGGAGGCAAGATGAGCATCGAACTGCCTGCAGTTAGCCTCAGCTTCCAAAAAGTCCATGTGAAGGGGGAAGACCTTAGCATAGCAACATAATTAGGGGTTATAACGGAAAAAATGTCAATCGACAGAATTGTAAATTTCTAGACAGCTGAAATGAAAAATTGTTGAGAAAAAATAACTACGTCGTAAAATAAAACGACTATAAGCAAACATACTTGAAATATTTTGAGAATCATGATTTGTAGCCATTTTGGCTTTGTCGATAAAGAGTACTTCAGCCTTCCAGATAATTAATATCAAAAAGTCACCTTGTAAAGGAAAGACTGTCCAGTGGGCTGTTTGTAGAGGGTCCAGGACTGGCCCATATAATCCTGGACAACATCATCCGCAACGCCCCTATTAGCAATTGAGAAGAATAAGAGAAAAAGAAATGACAGTGGCTTTGACATGTTTGGAATGACAATCAATTGACCAAACTGTTGCAGCCAAATATAATAACAAGCCAAAATAGTCGAATAAACTTGAAAAACAATGAAATTAGGAAATTGAACACAGTCTATTACTACAAACTGCTAAATAAATCTGATAAGATATGAATCACATCCGCTACTGGGTTCAGCTCTTTTTTTTTAAAGTGAGTCAGAAATAACCAAGACCAACATTAGCAACATTAGACCAGTATTAATGACGGTAAAAGACATCCCTTGGCTAAAGTTCAGTATCCCTACGTGTCCCAAAATTGTGTTTTAACCACTTTTTGCAACGTTTTAGACACTGAAACGTGTAGAAAACGTGTTTTTTGGTGGCGGAAAGACATTTTCGGAGAAAATATTTTTGGAAAATTTTGACTAAAATTTTGACTTTATAAATGTGTGCCTGGACATGAATGAACCTGGATGGGTACTTATACGGTTCCCCCCCCCCATATCGAAATTTTTTCAAAAACAGGTTTTAACCATTTCTAAGCAATTCTTACACGCTAAAACCGATAAAAACGTTGTTTCCGACCACTTTCCATCAAAAATTTTGACTTTTTTAGATTTTCTACCTGGAAAGTGGTCGGAAACAACGTTTATATCGGTTTTAGCGTGTAAGAACTGCTTAGAAATGGTTAAAACCTGTTTTTGGAAAAATTTCGATATGGGGGGAACCGTATAAGTACCTCTGGATGCTTTAAAATGACCGAAAAAGATATAGTTTGAACACAGTTTTGTTAACTGGGACCTACCGCATAAAAAACTCTGGTTTGCAAACTGGTTTATGCATCCAGAGTCTGTTTTCGAGTGATTTATGTCTCAGGTATGTGTGTGTGCGCATCTCAACCCCAAGCCTCCCAACTGACACCCCTGCCAACTGACACCCCTCCCAACTGACACCCCTCCCAACTGACACCCCTGCCAACTGACACCCCTCCCAACTGACACCCCTCCCAACTGACACCCCTGCCAACTGACACCCCTCCCAACTGACACCCTCCCAACTGACACCCCTGCCAACTGACACCCCTCCCAACTGACACCCCTCCCAACTGACACCCCTCCCAACTGACACCCCTCCCAACTGACACCCCTCCCAACTGACACCCCTCCCAACTGACACCCTCCCAACTGACACCCCTCCCAACTGACACCCCTCCCAACTGACACCCCTCCCAACTGACACCCCTCCCAACTGACACCCCTCCCAACTGACACCCCTCCCAACTGACACCCCTCCCAACTGACACCCCTCCCAACTGGCATCCTTTTTGAATTTTGTAGTCTTGACACGGAAAAATGGTATACTACCGACCGGATAAACATACTGAATGGATACACTGACAGGATAGTGTGCAAAATTTCGCCTTGGTCACCTCTGTTAATTTTTTTCAAACTTTCTTCAATTTTTCGATTTTTTACGCACTTAGACTTAGGCAAGGGGGTACTTGTGCTGTTTAAGGCCCCCCTTATTTTTTGTATTTTGGTTGCAAAAAAGTGATTTTGTTTGATTTTTTGTTTGTATTTTTTTGTTTGATTTTTTGTCTCATTTTTTTCTCCAGCCGTCGCTTTTGTTTTTTTTTTAACTTTGTGAATCCAGAAAATATAAAGCAAACAATAGTTTGTTGAAAAGATTCACTGAACTTGAACCCATTACGAAAACAGCTGCAAAATCTGCAAGACTTCGACCACAACAAAAGCGATGAGAAAATACAGAGTTTTACTCATTTTTTTGCTTAATTTAGCAAAACTTATACAAATAAACAAACATCTTAGTTCAACTTCATTGATTTTCAATGACTCATTCCCCAAACTAATTAACTGTAGGGGTTAGTCTATTAGAAGACACAAAGTTTGTAATAGCCGAAAAATACAGCCGAAGAAACATTGGGCAGCAACACAACCAAAAGCTAATAGCGGATAGAATAAAAAAGAACTACGAAAAAGCAGACAATAGGCTGCATTGTAGCCAAGCATGCCCCCCGCCCAGATTTAGAACCAAATTGTTTGGGCTAAGAGTTAGAAGAACAGAGGAATAGAGGAAATCATCCCTTTCGGCACTGAAAATCAATCAAGCTGAGTGTGATTGTTTTACTGATAATGCTCATACAATAAAGGAAAGGGAACAGAGCTTGAAAAATAAACAATGTTAATCACTCAATTTGAGTGAGCCAAAGAAAGAAACAGGCCCACAGAGAATATAAGGGAGAGCCTTTGCCCCCTTCTGTGAAATAAATCTGCCAATCAACAAGTTGAGAACAACAAAGCAAGGCCCGAAGTACACATGGCCGAAAGGCTGTGAAGTGATGATGAACACATTCATGGCCGAAAGTCTCAAATTGCTGATTATAATCGAGAAAATGAAAACTTTTCATTGAGTGAAAATTTTTGGAAAAACTGGTTGAGACTAGATATTTGAGTAATAACTGAAACAAACTGGTACATTACCAAACACGGGGTTTCAAAATTTGAATTTACTGACATTTCAGTTCAAACAAAATGCCTACGATTTTGGAGCGATATTTTAAATTGACTATTGGTTTTTTAAAATTTTTATTAATTTTTTGATTGCTTATAGAAATTTATATAAATATAAGCCCCTCGATATATATGAAATTAAACAGTCGAACCTCCGAATAACGAACTCCAAGGGACCCAACTTTGCGGTACGTTATTGGGAAGTTTCGTTAATGGGAGGTTCGTTAATGGCAGGGTCCAAGTTGCTTGACTACACAATCCGTACGTTAATGAGAGGTTCCATCCTTGAAATCGAAGTTTTATTCATTTCAATAACATTCAAATAAACAATCAATGGTTATTCGTGAAGTAATTCAACAAAATTTCTTGTTTCAATTTACACACGCGGTCCTTGGCCAGAATGTCATCCATCTTGCTGCATAGTTGCTGCAATACGGGATTTGTAGTTTCGGCATAGCGCGATATACTGAGAAAACTGCAGCCGAAAAATGCGTTTAAAATGGCGGATCTTTCGCTTCAGGACCAGTGTTCTCAATAGTCAGAGGCAGAATGCCAAAGTCGGAATCAGAAGTGAGAGTCAGAATTTTTCAAAGTCAGAATCAGAATAATTGTGATTCTGATTCTGACTTTGAAAAATTCTGACTCTCATTTTTGATTCTGACTTTGAAAAATTCTGACTCTCACTTCTGATTCTGACTTTGTAAAATTCTGACTATGATTTCTGAATTGACTTTCAAAATTTTGATATTCATTTAAGTCTTCGCACTATGAGACTTGCTATGTGCTTTTAGATAGAGATGATGGCTTGACCTTTTCGGGACGGGACGGGTCAGAATTCAAATTTAAAAATTTCGGGACGGGAAACCGGGACGGGACAGGTGCCAAAAAAATTCCGGGCGGGATTCCGGGACGGGACGATTCTCTAAAATTAACGGGACGGAATTGTCCCGTCCCGTCATCATCTCTAGTTGACTGTAATTACAAGTTGAAGGTAGTTGTTGAAAATTGAATTTTTCGGGACGGGACACCGGGACGGGACAGGTGCCAAAAAATTTCCGGGCGGGATTCCGGGACGGGACGATTCTCTAAAATTAACGGGACGGGACGGAATTGTCCCGTCCCGTCATCATCTCTACTTTTAGACTCCATCTACACAACAAAATAGCTTTGCCTACTTTTAATTTCTTATTTACTCACAGTAAATTTTCAAAACAATTTATTTCAAAGCACTTTTCCCCAACAGGTAAGCAATTTTTCTACATATCACGTGTCCAAGAATTACAATTAACAATGAGCTGTGCATCAAGAAGATCAAATTCAGTTTTGTTTCTTTGCCCCCTTGTAGCAAGACCAGCTGACGAGAAGATGCGCTCGATAGGAGCACTCGTAGCGGGAACTGTCAGGATCTCTAACGCCAAGATAGCCAGCGACTTGTATTCCTAGAGCAAAGTTACTCATATAGCAAGTAACGTAATAGAATAGTCCTGAATCACGTAAAATTTTGAAAAATTCGGTAATGGGAGGGCCTTTTGTAAGAACAGGACCGAACTTTGCGGTACGTTATTGGGAGGTTTCGTTAATGGGAGGTTCGTTAATGGCAGGGTTTAATGTAAGTATTTTCTTTGTGAACCAACCAAATATTTTTTAAAGTTCGTTAATGAGAGATTTTCGTTATTCGGGGGTTCGACTGTACATATATATAAATTTCTATAAACAATCAAAAAATTAATAAAAAATTTAAAAAACAAATAGTCAATTTAAAATATCGCTCCAAAATCTTAGGCATTTTGTTTGAACTGAAATGTTAGTAAATTTTGAAACCCCGTGTTTGGTAATGTACCAGTTTGAGATAATTTTACTTTTGTGCATACGAAATACTCATCTTTTTAACATGAGCACGGCCGGATGTAATAAGTGGTGATTCTGACTCAGTTTTTCATGGTGAACAGAATGGTGAAGGTCACATAACATGCACACATTGTGTATGTTCAAAATCCAACTGGACACCCACAGTTTTACAAGTGGTACGGCATGCTTGTCATACTACACCTGCACTCACAGTATACCAAAATGACCGCCAGGAATTTTGCTCTTTAATGATGCTAAGGATAGGCTAATTTGATTTGTAAATATAAGATAAATGGTACTTATACGGTTCACCCCCATATCGGAATTTTTTCAAAAACAGGTTTTAACCATTTCTAAGCAATTCTTACACGCTAAAACCGATAAAAACGTTGTTTCCGACCACTTTCCATCAAAAATTTTGACTTTTTAGATTTTCTACCTGCCTGCCTTCGGCAGGCAACCTACTTCAACAGGAAGCCCCCTTGGGGGTACATGGTCCGAGCCAAGGGCTGACCCTTTATATATCAAGGAATATATCAAGGAAATTTAACCAATAAAAAACCACTGAAAATATAAATGTAAAAATGCTTATAAAAAATTCAGTTAAATTATTTGCATATTATTCCAAGCCCTAACAAAAGAACAAAATTTCACAATAGTAGCAGCAATGTAGTATTTTCCCCAGCCTTGCAATGTTAATTTTAATCTTTTTTATACCTCTTCTACATTGCAAGCAGGCAGCTCTTTTTTCAAGAGATATAGATATATATTTCTTGATATATAAAGGGTCAGCCCTTGGCCTGACCATGTACCCCCAAAGGGGCTTCTATTGAAGTAGGTTGCCTGCCGAAGGCAGCAGGTAGAAAATCTAAAAAAAATTTTTGATGGAAAGTGGTCGGAAACAACGTTTTTATCGGTTTTAGCGTGTAAGAATTGCTTAGAAATGGTTAAAACCTGTTTTTGAAAAAATTCCGATATGGGGTGAACCGTATAAGTACCAGATAAATTAACACTTGTTTGTTAGGATGGGGATTTTCAAATGTTCTACCCAGACTTTCTGCAAGCCATAACTTCGTGTAGATATAATATACAGCTAAATAAGTTATTCCTATTTAAAATAACCAAAAGCAAGAGATTTCGCTCTCTCTAACAAGGGAACCGATCGAACTGTACGATTCGATTCAAAAATTCTGACAATGCCATCCTGTAGAGCATGGTTGATTTACCAGATGGAATTTTAATATTTTTTTGCTAATACAGTCGACTCTCGTTATAACGACCCGCAAGGGGCCGGCTAAAAATGGGTCGTTATAACGGGAGTCGTTACATCGAGAGTCGTTATATCGAGCTATTGGACCTACCAAATGAGTTTTATTGGGTCGTTATATCGAGCGGGTCGTTATATCGAGCGTCGTTATAACGAGAGTCGACTGTAGACAGAAAAAATCGAATCTGGAGACTCGAGAAACATTGAGCCACACACTGCCTTGGTCCCTCCTGCGGAATCTTAAAAACGTATTTGTTTATAATCTACCCTTGATATAGTGACACTCCCAAAAGCTCGATCCTTAGCAAAGTCCGACTCTATTTTTAACCCATATGTGGAAAAAAAGTGTCGGACCCAGTTGGGTATCGAACCTTCGGGGTGTCACTATATGCTGGCTTGACTATAGCAAATATTTTATTGAAAATCCACAGGGGGACCAAGGCGATTTCGGTCTGTTTTGACATGTTCCTCGAGTTTCCAGATTTGATTTTTTCTGTCTGTTAGCAAAAAATATTAAAATTCTATCTAGTAGTAATCGACTATGCTCTGTACAAGACGACATTGTCAGAATTTTTGAATCGAATCGTACAGTTCGATCGGTTCCCTTGTAAGCGTAATTGTTTTCGCGCCAAAACACCCTAATGTCAGTGAATTCAAATATTGAAACCCCGTGCAAACTCACTGGCTCGTCAGCGTCAAATTTGCATCATTCTTGGCCAGTTGCTTCCATTTATCGCTGCTGTTTGAAGAGAAATGAAGCCAAATCAAGATCGTAGTAAGATCAAGCGAAAGTTGCAAAAATTGTGAGATTTTTTTTTTGCTGTGATACCGGCTAAGCTGAAGCTGTTACAGGAAGCGACAGGACCGCACAGATGATATGATCGATTGCGCAACCATTGAAGACTATGAAGTGCCTCTGCTTCCAGAAGAATTGCCAAAGCCGCTGTAAGTTTCTGTAATTTATAAAATAAGGAGTTTACTAATTTCTTCAACTGTTCAGCGATCCATATGAATACAATCCAAGTGAAGATGAGGCCGAATCTGAAAAAATTTCTTCAGATACTGTCCGCTCGCGATCTTCATCTGCCATGCTCCAGTCAAGTGAATCTCAGCTGAGTATTAGAAGGTCAATCGACTCATTTATGGGAAATCCAAGGGAGCAAAGCATCGTACACCAGGGCTATCACATCGGGTATTATATTCCTAATATTATTTTCCTAATATTTTGCAAATATGTTTTTATTTCTTCAGGACCAAGGACACTTGTTGGGTCTGCAATGCATCCAAAAGCAATCTTACCATTCTCAGTGCATTGCCAAACAACAATCTGCAATTGGCTGGGTACATAGTTTTGGATTCATTGCCATTTTTTGATTAACCAGATTGCTTTCAGTGCAAATAGCCAAGGTTCTGATGTCTGGGCCAAATTTTTCGCTCTGATGAAGGATGGTGTTTCCAAGTTTTTCTTGCTAATTTTTAAAGTGCTCGGATACTTGCTGGACAATCCGGTATATCTTTGATTCTAGTATGTGTTTCCGCGTACAATCGCGCAGTCTTTCAGACTTCACTGCTGGTTTTGTTTGGTTTGCTCAGCCTGTACTTCGTCCTGCTGTATCTGGAGCTGTCACTGGCTACTCTCATCGAATTGAGTGCTCAAACTGTGTGGCCGACTTCTCACATCTTTCTTCGTGGAATGGAGCGCTTCTTCAAACTTCTAAGTGCTTTCCTTGGCCAAATAGATGATCTCGGTCAGGCGGTCTATTGCGATCTGGCAGAGCACTGGTGCAAGCGGTTTGGAATGATGTGTGCCAACAAGTGCTCTTTCGTCGACATGGCTGTCAACAAGCTGCGTTAGAAAGCGTGTATTGTCTTAATGGAATACTTTAAGAGTCTCATAATGGTTCAATTGTCTGTAAATAAATACCTTTATTGTAAAAATTTTTCGTTTGTTTTCACGATCGCAACCAGTGGTGTGGAACTGCCGGGATTTTTTAGCACCGCAACTGGGATTAACTCGACTTTTAAAAGTTTTTTTCGAGGCATTTCGCGTCAAAATTTTGGCTATTATTTTAGAAGTTGGTACCACCTGGCTGCAATTCTAGTTATGGCAGAGACCATTCCTCTAAAAAGACTTGTATTTTTTTAATCTAACATAACATTGCCTGTGGCGTTTGCTATAGCTAGAGCTATTTTTTTCCGAGAGTTGACTTTATCGATAGAAAATTTTTACTGCTTGCAGACATAGGCTATACAGGGTAATTCAAAATTAGGTTCATTTATAAAAAAAATTGGGCAACATAACACGGTCGCGGCCCGTTTCCGAATTTTTTGATGGCAAGCCCCGGAAACGTCCCCAATAAAGCCATTTATAAGATGATGACAACAAATAACAGCAAACACGACAACAGAAAACGATAACTATAACGGATTCCTCTCACTCCAAATGCCTTCCGCCAGCTTCAATAGACGCTTCAATTCTTCTCTCCGGAAATCCTCCACAATGCGTTCCAGAGTCGATTGCTGGATCTTGTTCCACTCAGATTATGCTCCTATTTTGAATGAGAAATTGTGAAATAACTACCAGAAAGCAAAACCACCAAATCAAACCCGACGGCCTTCATTTCTTGCACTCCTCTTTCTTCCTTGCCCGATCCGGTTCTTGTTGGCGCCAGTCTTTCGAATCGTCGAACAGCATTGCTCACCATGGGCCTTGCCACTCCAAACAGCTGCCCAATTCGCGCATACCCAAGACCTCGATGACGAAAATGAAGAAAACGAGCGCGTAGCTCCTCGTTTTTGACTGCATCCATATCTGTAAAATTGACAGAAATTATTTTGACGAACACACTTTAAACGCTCCACCACCCATGCAACATCCAAAGGCTCTTCTTGCAACGCTCACAAGCCACTGCTTCACTAGGTGCTTGAATTCTTTGCTATACTCAATGCCTCGGTCCTTGAATCTCGGATCCAAGAAAAGAGCTAAGCCATAGTTCCTGAGATACAAGGAACACAATAATACGTTCATCACAATAAATGCTTACATTTCATATTCTAAGCTCCGAAACCTTGACTTGAATTGTGTTATCAACAGATTTTTCTCATCACGTAGATCCGGAACCATAGCTTCATTGAACTCCGGGAGATGGCGATTTGGAGCCCGAGGTGTGAGTCATCCTTGCAAAAGTCCTTCGTCGATGCATCCGCTGGCTCGGGAAGTTGAACCAATTGCTTCAGAAGCTTTAACTCATTTGCAGTCAGGTCCCTTGAATCAGTCAGATAATGACGTGAGAAAGATATTTGCACAGCTCTCCTTTGCTCGAGTGGTCGTTCCCTCATCTTTAGAGTTCAGTTCCACCTCGTCACAACACCCTGCAAAATACGTAAAAATTAGAACGAAGAATCAGAAAAATATCAACGAAATTGGTTACCTGTTTGATTTAATTAGATTTCATTCCTGCGTCCTTTGATGCCCCGCAGCAAGTCCTTGGCCAAATGGGATGATGAGAAGTGGCCAGCGATTTTTCGACACTTTGAGAGACATTCTTTGACGCATGATCCACTAGATGAGATTGTCGATTTCACTGCATTATTCAGCTTGTGAGCAGCAAAGTCGGTGTGATCAAAACTACCTCCCTTAACATAAATAACCATAACTCCATACACAGATATTAAAAGTGGAAAAAGCACCTTCACAGGCTTTTTTTTTCAAATTTGCCGCACCATCACGAAGAAACGCATGTCACCGGCACCGGCTTCACAGGCTCAAGGAAGGACGATTCTGGAGTAGTGGTGACGTCCCTTAAGCTTCTCAGCAAAATCGGTACTGATGAAGGTACTTGGTACCCCCGATCTGTCCTCTAGGTTGTCGAACTTCTTCTTGTAGTCATTGTGTTGCTTGAGATGGCGGATGAGACCTGTGACGCTGGCATCTTTCATCTTGAATTCTGACTTGTTTGATTTGGCATTTCGACAAACTTTGCAGATTGCATTTTGCAAGTCATTCTTCTTTTCGAACAGATCAATCTTCCAGATGTTATGGCCCATGATTGCCTAAAGTAAAAAAAACGGTTAACGAGTACAACGACTAGATAAGTGCAGAATCTCCACTGCAGATACAACAAAAACAGAAATTGTCATTGTTTTAAGAAAAACCAATTACATATAAAGGCAGATTACTCAACTAAGTTGAGTCAACTTCTCCAAAAAAAATTCTCGAAAAAGTCGAGATTCTCGACGAGAAAAAAAATGGTCGAGGGAGAAATGAGACGAGAAATCGAGAGTTCTCGAAATTTTCTCACTTACGTTGGAATACAACGACTCGATAAACTTTTTTATACGTGGCCTCTTCTGAGGTGCAGAACGGACTCAAAATTGCTTTTCATTACTTTTTTGCAGTTCGGGGTACATTTTTGAGTCCGTTCTAACATACGCTGGCCTACCCTAAGCCTAAGCACAAGCCTAAAAGCATATAGCTAGTGTTGAGCTCGAGGCGAGATGTGAATGAATTTATGAGTGTATCCAGTCATAAGTTGTATCTCGTGTAGGGCAGTCAAATTTTTTTGGCAAAGAGTTTAGTAGCGAGTTTTTTGGTCAATAAAAATCAGAAAATAGTTATCAGTGATGCCTGCCGTTTTTGCCCTGAATAAATTTTCCCCATTGACAACCTCGGACCTCACTTTGTAAACCAACTTTTTGCAAGCCCTTATTCTTTGTCTTTTCTCACTTCTGATTTTTGCTTTTGAGCGTTTTTCACGTGTTTGTACAGCTCTTAAAAATTTTGAACAATTTGAGAATTCAATCCACTAAGGCCATGGCTTGTGATATCCAGGAACTTTTTTACTTTTGCTATCCAAAAAGAAAAATCCAGGTAAATAAGAAAAAAATAATTTTGAGTTTTATGTCGTTGCACATTAAATTTTTTGCAGACCAGCCCCAGTCTTGATCTATTCTCTGCAAATGGTGGCGAATACCAAAGTTTGTCCAGCTTATCTTTTGCTTACCGGCATGTCGCCTCTTGCTGCTCTCCTAGTATTTTATCAACCATCAAAATGGGGATAAGCATAGTCTTCGTATAAAATATTCACATACCAGCCAAATCTAACCATTCGCCTTTTGACTGGCTTTAACTATGGCTACTAGATCGAATAGAAAACTTCTCCAAGTCACCGTTTTATTATGCTTCATCTGCCTTACAGTATTCATTTCTCCAGTCTATTCGTGCTGGAATTGCAACAAATTTGTGAACAAGTCCCCAGGAACATCTATGGGCAACGCTACAGTCATTAGCAGCCGTACAAATGCGGATGGTTGCAGCACACAGACAATCACATGTCAGGGCACATACATTTCAACTATATCGCATATAGGTGTCATCTATGCTGGGAGACTCTGCTCCAACTGTACGTTTTGAACTTTTCTATATAAAACTTATTTTTGGTTCATCCTTGCGTCCGAATTTATCAAAATGGTCGAGTTTCTGAAAAAATAACCGAAATAAGAATTCTTATTATTTTTTGTTGCTAGAGATACCGAAAATTGGATAAAGGGACATCTTGCCGAAAAGAAGACATTCGCCTAAACTCGGCCAAACTTGCACGCACCTTATCTTCGTGTATGGGCTGCGATCGCACGTCGAGGCATTGTGGGTCCCTACTTATTCGAATAAAACGTTACTGGGCCATCCTATCTTCAAATGTTGCAAGAATTTTTTTTCCGAGAGTCCAAGGTAGACCCGTATCTTCTCATTCTGTTTCATTGTTCATTGTTTTTAGGTGGCTTTTAGATGGCTCGTTTTTTGATTAAGACAAACTTTTGATTTTTCAGGCCATCTAGGGGCAATACCCACCTGTCCCGAGGGGTACCCACACCAGGTTTAGTGTTTAGGTAGGTAAAATCGCATTTTTAGTCCCGTCAAACAGGTTTCGTCACACGATTTCACATCCAGGTGCATATTCACCTACCGGAGGGGACTTACCCCAGGTGTTGGGGTATGGGTAGGTAAAAACCCAATCATGCCCTAACGAAAAAACAAACTAGATTGGCCGAAATATTAAATTGGCCAAAACCCAATCGGCTCAAGTATTACATTGGCCAAAGTCCGATTGGCTGAAATGTTGAATTGGCCAAAGTCTCCATGGCGGAGCGCCAAGACTGGTTGAATAGACGATTTGTCATAACCAAAATTTGTCCTGTAAAGAAGTTCGGCCAAAAACGGGTGCTACTGGAGAATCGGTTCCCATTTTTTGCCTTGGTCCTCCCCCCACCCGTTGTTTTCTCAACAAATATGTCTTGGTCCCCCCTGCTGATTTTTAGTGTTTGAAAAAAATAGTTTCAAAAATTATTAGCCTCCAAACATTTAAAAAATAATAATAAAAAAATCAACAGAGGGGACCAAGGCGTATTTGTTGAAAAACAACAGGGGGACCAAGGCAAAAAATGGGAAAGGATTCTCCAGTAATGCCCAAAAACGTCTGGCCAACTATCACCCCGCCAAAAATTGCAAAGGCACTTTGAAAGTAACGGTGAAAAATAATCACCCTTTTTATTTTCTATCGGTTTTGGTCAGCCTGTGAATTTTCATTTGCCTGGAACTTTTAGTAAAAAAATTGTACAATAAATTGAACTTTTTTGCATGATTTTCAATTCGAGTGTAGTTGGTCAAAAAAATTCGTTTTAATTATAGACAGTAGACGATTCATCCGATGGAGGCACACCACAAATTACAGTGGTTTGCAATGTGGTCGACTCCTGGACTTACAATGGAAAATCGATCAGTGATGAGTTTGAATGCTCGCGTGAGTTGAAGTTTCAGTAGTTTTGAATGCTCAGTATCTATCTTTTTTAGAATCCCCAGCCAGTACGACTCAAGCACCTACAACAACGCCTAAACAAACTACTGCTTCCACAACTCCTGCTCCAACCACCACCAAAGGCACTACCACTCCAATCACAAGTGCCTGCCCTCCAGGAGGCAAATGGTCTGATTGGTCCAATGGAACTGCCTGCACTGATACATGCGGAAGTTGTGGCACAACTACCAAAAGTCGCACTTGCGATTCTGAGAAGGATGGGTGTCCTTGCACTGGAAGTCCGACCAGTCAAGAAAGTTGTGGTAACGTACCTTGCAAATATCCCCGCATTTCTTGCTGCGCTCCCTATAAAGCAGCTGCAGTCAAAAGCACCATAAGCTGTACAGGAAGTGTGACTACCACTCCTTCTCCTACTACCAAAGCATCTTCCGCTGGACCATCTGCAAGCACCCCTGCCTCCAGTGCAGCCAGCTCTACAAAGTCAGGGTCTTCCACAACAAATTCTGCAGGAACTACACTAAGTGGTGCAACCTGTTCTCCAGGTGGAACATGGTCTGACTGGAGCTCTCCTACCAACTGCAATGACACTTGTGGCAATTGTGGTTATACCACTATTACTAGGACTTGTACCTCGCAGAACAATGGATGTCCCTGCGAGTAAGCTCTTAACTTTTTGAAATTATCTTAAAATTGGAGTTTTGTAAGTCTCAAATTTAATCCCGTCTTGATGCAGGACTATTTTTGCTACTTTTATACTTATAAAAGATCACTGATAACACATTTTAGTGCTCCATCAAAATTTCATTTTAAATTTATTAAACGGTGCCTGAAAATACGGAGGTAGACGGAATTAAACTCGAGAAAGCTTAACCACAGGTCCAATTTGTAACAAATTTTTTAGCCAATTTTTAACGGCCATGATTTTTTTGAAGATCGAATTGTAAAATTATGGACGTTTCAAATTGGCAGAAAATCTTGTTATACAGTCAACTCTAGATTTTACGACACCCCCAAAAGTTCGTACCCGCCCAGCGTCCGACACTATTTTTAACCCAAATTTTCGATTCTTTTGCCGAAACTGATTCGTAAGATCAGGATTTTATCGGTAATTTTTTTTAATGACAAAAGTTTCACCATTAAGACCCGCTGCTATCAATTTTTCGCCACTTTTTTTTAATGGGTGGCGAAAAATTGAGAGTTGACTGTACACCCTGCAGAATATATAATGTGACCTTTATTTTTGACCACAATTTAAGCTGAAGATTACACAGCCTAGTTAATTTTAGAGGAAGTGCCACTGCTGAAGAGTGTTGTAACCCCACACCTTGTCCAGCTCCTCGGGAATCTTGCTGCTCTCCGTTCAAACTTATCACACTTAATGGAGCCACTACTTGTGGAATCGACGGAGCTAACTCAACCACAAGTGCGCCCACAACCAAACCAGCTAGCACTCCCATTCCTAGTGTCTCTACTGCTTCTGGTGCCTCTGCACCCACATCCACAGCGATTCCCCTCAGCTCCACCACAATCAGCTATGGCAACTGTTGCCCAGACAATGGAGTGTGGTCCAGCTGGAAGTTGGTGATCCCCTGCACTGACAGTTGTGGTTCTTGTGCCAAGACTGTGCATGAGAGGACCTGTTTGAGCGCCTCATCTGGATGTCTATGCAAAGGCGAATATACCAAACAGACTAGATGTGAGTTAGTTTTGGTGTATAAGTGACTAAAACATAAATATAATGGCTTGTTCTATAAATTGCATTTGAATCTGCATTTAATGAAAACTAATAATGGGTGATTGCGCGACTTGTTTTTGATTTTTTCTGAATTTTTTAGTATAAACTTGCAAAAGTTTTATTATCAAAGTGTTCGCTAGATCCTAGCGGTCATTTTGAGTACTAAATGTATACCATCTAAAATAAAAATCATTTCTGTGGAAACCGATGAAAGTTTGTTGCGCGACTCATGTTGCGCGGCAGTCTGATTAAAGCCACAGAAGTTCAATTATTAGGAAAAAATTTTGAATTGCCGGGCACCACCTCTTATTACCGTGGGCATGCCCTTTTTAACTAACTTTTTAATTGAATCAACATTTTTAATGATCAAATGGAAGTGGAATGACCACCAAGAACGCTAATTCAAAATGGGGTAAAGTCTGGCTCGGAAAAATTTCAATGGGCATTTTTCCTATTGGGAATTTCTCTCATTTGCCAGTTTGCCAAAAGATAATTTTCGTTGGGCATTTTTCTCAAAGGGTAATTAGGTCTCACCCGTAATAATTGAAGTAAGTTTCGAAATCGCAACTCTTTAAACAATAAAATATAAAATGTTGTTTTGGCTGACATTCGAAAACTTTGACTTTTTTGGACAGCACCCCTGTTGGGGGCCAAAATTTAGCCAAAAAGGTTAAAATGTCCGAACCTATAAAACACACCAACTATCAAAGCTTCATTTTCAAATTCATAATAGACTGTAATGAAACACAGTCAAGTATTTATTTGACTAACTTTTTTGTAATGATCACCTACCGTATTTCCTGTAATTTCTCTCCAGGGGGACTAATTAGAGGCATGCGATTTTTTCAAACTTCAAGGGGTCTGCACTTATGTTCTGTTTAAAAAATGCCTGTCAGATTTTTAAAATCCCTTTCAGGCACTTTTTATAGAGCTCAAACAGTAAATGAAAACAGAAATTTTAGACCACTTGAAGTTAGGGGGGAGGGCTAAAGTTCCTTTTACCCACCCCCTGGCCCAAAAACGCGTTTTTTCAACTCCTATCAACTATTTATGGCTTTATATGGGTAGAAAACAAGGAAAAACGATTTGGAAGACCATTTCCGAGAAATAAATTTTACACAAAATTTTGACCAAAACCATGATACCCACCCTTATGGTCGAAAAATGTAGGGTACCTGGATGCCTCCAAAACTCATAAAAAGATGGAATTTGAACATAATTTTGTTGACTGGGGCCTACCGCATAAAGAAAATCTGGTATGATGTTTTTTCATGCATCCAGTCACTTTCGAGTGATTTGTGTGTAAGGTATGTGGGTGTGCGCATCTCAACCCCAAGCAACCAAGCCCCTGCGCCCCCGAAGAGATCGCAAGGGGCTTGGTTGGTTAGAGATGCGCGCACTCACTTACCTTAGACATAATTCTGAGCAAGGATCTTGATCAAAAATGCATATAAAGACTCTTTTTGCCCAGCTCCAGTGACCAAAACATGGTAGGATACCTTTTAATGGGTATCCAGGTACCCTATATTTTCAGCCATAAGGGTGGGTATCATGGTTTTGGTCAAAAACTTTTTCATTTTTTTGGGCCAGGGGGTAAAAGGAATTCCTGCCGGGGGAGTAATTAGAGGGTGGATAAATTAAAGTATAATTCAGGCAACACTGCTCCCTGCGAATTTCCTCGAGATTCATGTTGCGACAACTTAAAAGCCACGCCTAGTAATGGCTCCATAGTATGTGGTCCGGAAGAGGCACCAGAAGAGGATGAGCCGATGACCACCACTTGTGTACCCTATGGAGGTGTGTGGTCAGACTGGGGTAGTTGGTCCACCTGTTCAGGAGCTGGCTGTGGAGCTTGTGGCACTACCAACCGCACTCGTACTTGTGGCTGCACCAACCTTAACTGTAAATGCCAAGGCCCATCCAGTGATTCCAAGCCCTGCAAAGTGGTGGGAGTGTGGAGTGCCTGGTCCAAACCCACTCAATGCACTGATACTTGTGGAGGCTATGGCAATATGACCAGAACCAGGACTTGCACCACTCCAGATTGTCCGTGCTCTGGCAACTCCACCAAAGTGTCGGACTGTGCTTTTAAACCCTGTGAATCTCCCAGACAACCGTGCAATTGTGGTTGTGAAGTGGCCAAACAGAATGCTACCATGTACTACCATTTGATGTCCCAGAATGGGGTCAATGTGTGTGCACCATATGTGAGTGCTATATCCAATCCAACTATATCCAATACAGTCGAACTCCGATATAACGCCACCCCTGGGGACCGTTATTGGGTGGCGTTATATCGGGGGGGGGGTGATATGAAATAAGGTTTATTCAAACAATAACAATCTACCAAACAACAAACTAACTAACATGGAAGAAATCTGTGAGTTTACTCTGCTTTTCGATTTTCTGGCGCTCTTTGTAGAAGAATTCGTCCAAAGCGTCGCTCGGTGGGGGTGTTGGTCACTGTTTCACCAATCAATTAACTTTCGTGTCGGGGGTGGATGAGCTCAACGGCTCAGCCATGCCGTATTCAGTAATCTTATATAGTATTTGGCATGTGTGGGTAGGTGGGTGGGTGGTTAACGCTTTTTTACTTTGAAGGCCAGAACGGGTCGTAGATAGCGAAATCACTTTTGTCGCTAATACCATCGTGTTCCACAGAATGTCAGCTTTCGTTTTAAAAAAAGAATAGGCAAAAAAATGAGTTCTAATAGGGGATATACCTATTTTTATGAATGAAGTCATAGCCCCTCATTGAAATTTCGAAATACTATAGAGACGCCGATAGGCGCCTGTGGTCACTTGTTTTTATATAGTAGGATGCAGATTAAGACATTACCGTATTTCCTCTAATAGGCCGCCCGGGCGGCTTATTTTTCAATCACCCTCTAGGGGGCGGCTTATTAGAGGGGGCGGCTTATTGAGGGGGCGGCTTGTTTTTCAACCAATAGCGCTGCAAAATTTAAGCCACGTTTTTCGAAAATCGGCGCTGGGTTTATGACAAAGAGATGACCGAAAATGCTGTATTTACGAGAAAGCGATAACAGAAAATGCTGTGCTTACAAACAAACAAATGAAAATATCGATCATTCAAAAGCATGGAACTAAGTGAACTGGGAACAAGGTGAAGGTAAGGGGGCGGCTTATTAGAGGCGGGCGGCTTATTTTTCAATCATCCCCTAGGGGGCGGCTTGTTAGAGGGGGCGGCTTATTAGAGGGGGCGGCTTATTGGAGGGGGCGGCTTATTGAGGGGGCGGCTTGTTTTTCAACCAATAGCGCCGCAAAAATTTAAGCCACGTTTTTCGAAAATCGGCGCTGGGTTTATGACAAAGAGATGACCGAAAATGCTGTATTTACGAGAAAGCGATAACAGAAAATGCTGTGCTTACAAACAAACAAATGAAAATATCGATCATTCAAAAAGCATGGAACTAAGTGAACTGGGAACAAGGTGAAGGTAAGGGGGGCGGCTTATTAGAGGCGGGCGGCTTATTTTTCAATCATCCCCTAGGGGGGCGGCTTGTTAGAGGGGGCGGCTTATTGGGAGGGGGCGGCCTGTTAGAGGAAATACGGTATATCAATTAAAAATCGACAATTCATGTCTCTCTGCTATATTCAGGGCTTAGTCTTAAGAATTTCGGGAGTTCAACCAAAATCCAAAACGTGGAATCGCTAAAGCTCACGATAGTTAAGAAAAGGCATAAAAACAACTCGAATAATATTTTCTGCTCCGAGATACAACTGAAGGATAAATATTAAATTGCGACTTTAAATTGAGAAAAAAGGCACAAAAGTCAGAGAGAAGACAACAACCAGCCAATTGAAATTTAACCTAAGCAAAAGCGTAAAACACAGACTTTTATTTGAAAAATTCGCACTATATCGAGACTGGTTTTATCAGTCGGGGCCGTAAGAAAGTCGCACTATATCGAGATCAAGGTTTAACCTATTTTAGTCAAAACCAACCAAATCGAACTCAAGGTCGCACTATAACGGAGTTTGACTGCAATGCTAAAAGGCCAAAAAGTACACAATAAAACAGGCTTAAAAACATGCGATACAGAGGACTCCGTCCCCAACTGAATTAACCCATAATAACTTTAGCCGATGGCAACCACGGACGATTTGCCAGCGGAGCCTGAACCTTGTGATGACGACGATTCTTGCACAACCCCTTCCGGTCAAACAACCAGTTTCACAACACCTGCCACATCCAGTAACAGCCAACCCTCGAGTGCAACCAGCAGTGGTCCACCCACAACAACTGTAGCTCCAGTATCCACCAAGAAAGCATGCCCTCCAGGAGGCAAATGGTCTGATTGGTCCAATGGAACTCCTTGCACTGATACTTGTGGAGGTTGTGGCACAACAACTAAGAGTCGCACTTGCGATTCTGAGAAGGATGGATGCCCTTGCGAGTGAGTTCTGCACAATAAAAATTTATAGATTTGCCGTGTTTACTCTAATTATCTTCGAAAGGGCGTTGAAAAATTATAAACCCGGGTCTATGATCAGAGTAAACACGGTAGATATTTACCGTATTCATCTAGATGTGTAAGGCAAACATGTTTTGGCAATTTTTAGAGGCAGCGCCACCATGCAAACAAGCTGCAATGAAACACCTTGCAAATACCCAAGAGACTCTTGTTGTAAGCCGTTTAAAGCCAAGAACAATCCAACTACTTCAAAAATAGGCTGCATGGCCTGAATTATTAAAAAAACATTATAAGAAGGATATTGAAATTTTTAATTTGATCAATAAAATATTTAATTTCATTTTTTTTTCAAAAGACAAATCTGTCAAAACAATTTGAAAGGGAGGGCACATCCACTGTCCGTATCTGGACCCCCGTTAAATTCAAATTAAACACATTTAAAGGTTTCGGATCCCAATGGGTGCAAACTTTACGTTTTTCACAGGTTTTCAGTGTTTAAGTCAAACTTACACTGTTCTATGGCTAAAAATTATTGATGAACCGATTGAAATAATTCCCAGACTGTTTTATCGTCACAAACTGTCTTAATTTTGCAATTTACTTCAAATCACTGTCAAAATACAAAATTAGCCAGAAGCCATATACTTCAATTCATATTGCCTCAACCTATTTTACTGACTTTTAAAAAGATGGTGCCAAACTTCTATACTCAAAACTGCACAAAAAACCTGGTGGATTTTATATCAAAGTTACTTCAGAAAATTGGGTAGCTTAGAAAGGCTTATCTCAGTACACAGAGGGTATTTTTGAAAAAAGTTACTTGCCTGCGCAGAAACATTCCATATTTTTGATTGATTCTATGGGATGAAATCTTGGGCTACGTACCACATAGACTTCTTGCAAGCTGAAAAAATAGCAAAGGAAATATTGGAGTGAAAGATATCAAAGGGTGGATGGTGGAATCAAATGGTGGATTATCCGGACGAGAAGCAGGTTTGAAATTTTTTACCCAGGTTTTAGCTTCAATAATTGTGATACCGCTGATAGTCTATTTGGCCTCCCAAGAGCGTGAGGATCATTTTAATACCAAACTCGTGAATATGAAAAAATAAACAAAGTTTGCACCCATTGGGATCCGAAACATTTAAATGTGTTCAATTTGGATTTAACAGCTTTGCATGCAGGTCCAGATACGGACAGTGGATGTGCCCTCCCTTTGAAGCATGTTCAAAGTGCCAAACAAGTATTGGGTTGGTGCATAATTAATGTTCATTTATTTTATTTCTCAAAGTATATAGTATATACTTTATTCCCTAATGATGTTTTTTTGATAGAAAGCTATTCCGGAGCATATTCTCCGTCCACTTGAAAAACTGCTTCCCAATTTGGCCGGTAATGGCAGGAGTGCACTATACCGCGTAGCTCAAAATTGCCCTAAATAATCTTTTTTCAACATTTTAGCACTTGATTTATGGGCGCTAGTATAGAAAACCCCTGAAATCAGATCTTCTAAAAATCGTTGAAACTACCCTTTGGAACAACAAGTTTACGTTTAGCCCTTAGGCTTATGGGGTAGGCCAGCGTATGGAAGTTGTGACTAATAAGTGTTTAACGCACTTTTTCTGTGGTCTGCAACATATATTGGGGGAGGGGGGTGTATTCTATACTAGGGTCGGCATAATTTATTGAAGCACCCTGTAGAATTCTAAAGACACCTTAGAAAAAAAGTTATGACCATATTATTGGGTTGTTCGATAAGTCATGGCGTTTTTCTTCGCATTAAGCTTGCCCGTAAAAAATAAAATCTTTTATATTTGAAAGATAGTCTACAAGATAGTGCATTTGTTTTTTTCGTTGAAGTGGTTTTTCACAAATTCATTGGAATACAGTGTCAAGTTAACGAAAATGAACATTTTGACACCATGTTTTTGCGTTTTATTTAAATGCCAAAACCAACGGGTGGCTGCGATCTGGTATCCCGGAAACTGACTGACTGACGGACAATTCAGCTTTCAGACAACTGATCACGAAAGAAATTCGTATATAGGACAACTCAGCTTCGGACAGCTGGCACATATACGGCTGGGATGATACAACAAGGTTGTATTTACGGTTGTATTGATTCAGCCAATCACGGAACTCGCGAGTGCCTTCTTCAGGACGACCAGGAATTAGTTTGACTTGCACTGACCCAAAGCGGACTTGACGATCACACTGCTGACCAGTTTTCATTTGTTTTCAATGCAAAAAGCACACTGCACCATTGTTAATCGAAAAGCTGCAAAACAAAACAATGGAGAAATCAGCAGAATGACACGTTTAAAGCCAAATAATGATGTGAGGACGAAACCACACAATTTAAAGCGATTTAAAATAGGTACTACTAAACTAGAGACAAAAAAGAGTAAATTTGGGACAAAAAAAAGTAAATTTGGTACAAAAAGTATAACTAGGGTTGCGCTCCGTGGAATTCTACGTGGTATTCCACGAAATTCCACGCCTATTCCACGTATATATAAAAATCGTAGAAAAGTAAGTGTGATACCGTATTTATTCTAATAGAACGACACCCCCTAATTCAAAAAACGCGTTTGTGGCATTGTGTTTTTTACCCTCTTCTGACAATTTCTCTCAGGCAAGTTACTACTCATTTGGTAGCTCATCTCACTAGCTACAAAATGGGTAGTAACTTGTCTGAGACAGAGATTTCCTGATATCAGAAAAATATGATATGATATGCCATATATGATATGATGTGGCGCATTATACATTGCATATCATATCATATTATTTCACTATCATATCTGATTTTCTGATATCAGGAAATCTCTGGTCTGAGAGCAGTCTTGAAAAAAAGTGTTAAAAACACAATGCCAAGAACACGATTTTGAACGAGGGCGTGTCGTTCTATTAGAATAAATACAGTATTTCAAATATTTTTGTCTCAAGTTAAGAGTTTTACATTTTGACACCATGTTTTTTGCGTTTTATTTAAATGCCAAAACCAACGGGTGGCTGCGATCTGGTATCCCGGAAACTGAGAACACGGACAATTCAGCTTTCAGACAACTTATCACGAAAAAAATCGTATATAGTCGTATATCCTCTCTTTTTTTAATTTTTCCACCAAATTATCTAGTTGGTGTGGTTTTTTTATTTTCCAGTTGCTTATATAGCTTCTCCCATCATAGTTAAGGTTTAGGGCTACCAAATAAGCTTTCTTGTTAGAATCAGTGCAAGAAAATCGGAGAAGAAGCGCGCAAGGATATCAACAAGCTAGCAGGAATCAAGCAGAAGACAGAAGAGCCTCCAACGAAGATCGCCAAGGGAACGGAATCGTCTACACCGGGCATTGCTAGCTACTTCGGCAGAGCCTCAGACGGGGAGCAAGAAGAGATCGACATTTTGTTAACTTTCGCGAAAGTTGGAACTTTCGCCAGAACTTTCGCGAAAGTTCTGGCGATTTCAACTTTCGCCCGAATTCAGCAACCCTACTATATTGAATACGAAAAGTGGAGTTTAGACTCCATTTTGACTACGAAAAGTAGACTCTAAAAAAAGTAGAGTCTAAACTTTAGAGTCCAATTATATTGACTACCGAAATTCTAAATATTTAGTGGCCAAATAAAAAGTGAAATTCAGACTGCGATATTGACTACGACTAATTTTTCTCGAATTTAGAGTTTAGCATGCCACTTGCTAAATTCTAAACTCTAAATCGATATTGACTACGGGTCCTGGTATTACATTCTCCACAATTTTTATTTACATCGCAACATTGGGCTGCCAACGAAATGTAGTTGCAAAATGACGTTTAAAATATCATTTTAGAAACTGTTTTGTCACTTTTGGATAGGCTATCAGAGGAAATACGGTAGTGTCTATTTTTGAAACCAGGCTTGCTACTAAAAATTTGCGAAAATATTTTAGAAATTTGGTTAGAAAGACTGTAGAACCCAGCTATGAGTCGGACATATCGGCACTCGACTCAGGGTTGCCATTTTGCCATTTTAAAAGGCTTTGGATGCCCCGCCTTTTTTTGTTGAGAAGAAAAAAGGCATTGTGTTTGATCTGCCTTTTTTCAAGAAAATTTTACATTAAATGCCTTTTTCAAAGGCTTATGACTTTTTTTTTGAAAATTAGAAATGGCAACCCTGACTCGACTGTGCATAAAATTTAATGAGCATATTTAGGTGTGCATCAACTCCTTCGACAACTGTCCTTACTCCAACCCTCGACTGGACGCTTCCCACTACTGGTTGGTCAACCAAAGAATACTTTTGAATCCTAATTATGCTAGGAAAGTACACATACAGTCACAAATATTGACAACTGTATAAACACTTATTCTAGGTTTACTTCATTGCTGGAAAAGTGAGGCAAAACCTGTTTGTAGCGATAGACAACATCAGACTCCAAAGGTTGGACACATCCGACTACTGCAGTGTTTCTTCTGAGCTGGTCCAGCAAATTGAAGATAATAACGATGAAGAAGATGTTATAAAAAGTTAAAAATACTTAATTTTTTGATTTTATAAAAAATAAGATTTAGCTGATTTTTTATAAGTTTGTATACAAATATCTTCAGGAAAACCAGAGAGTAAATTGTGTGTTATGCGTAATTGTATTATTAAATGATGTTTAAAACATTATGTTCCAGCTGTCAACAGTTTTTTCTCAGCATAAAAATAAATAAAAGCAAGGTTGATATATATCTGTATATTGGTTATATCTGCAGCACTAGTTCAAAGGCAGTGCTAGCCACAGTGGATTGCTTGAAACTCTAAAACAAATAGTTAATCATTTTGTTGACTACATTTCACGAATCAGCTTGAATAAACTGTGTGTATAATCAAATTGTCAGTGACAATGAACCGAGGCGCAAAATGATGTATTCATGAAGGTAAATTGCTGTATTTTCACAGTTGTTTCAACAGTGAAACATAACGTTGAAAGTTATCCCCACCTCCACAATCAGATGAACCAACTGACTGAATTCATTTTTCCACTCGGCACAGTTAACTTTTAAGCGCTTTTTATGTTGTTCTTGCTTCTGCTGTTCACACAACCAGTCGACTAATCCAGCCACATCCAGGCTATCTCCAGGTCTGCAGTGAGCAATATGTAGAGCATTAACGAAAGGTAAGGTAGAAAACAGTTCTCCAATCACACCCAGCAACCTAGCTGGCCATTTAATGTGAAGTTGCTGGCCCTGCCAGACATGAGCTATAGACAATAATTGGAGAAGTGGGTGGTGTGGCCAGCTCTTTAATGCATGTGACATATGGAGTGTTGTGCGTGTGCAGCGGACAACTCGTGAGTGAACTGCTTGCTGTAGATCTACCCAGTCTACCACTTCGCTATTCAACAACCATTGTCTATTTGCTTGCCGAAACTCTAGTGATTAGAATAAATAGTAGGGAGTATTAGGGAAAGAGCGCTAAACAAGATCGTTGAATAGATGGCAACGGAGCTGTAATTGGATTAAATGATGGCGGTCGGCGAAAGAGAGGACCTGAGTGAGTACTTCTAATGGTATATACCGGGTGGTCCGAGAAATGTGCACACTTGTAGACGGCCATAACTTTTTTTGTTTTTTCGAAAATCTATAAACGCCATTCGACTCAGATTTTTCTGGCATATTACGCTAAAAAAATTTTTTTGGAAATTTTCAAAAATTTGCCTTGGTCTCCCCTTTGGTCCGAAAATTTTCAAAATTTTGGAAATTCATTTTTGAACGTTTTTTGATTTTTATTTATTATTTATTCGAGTTTATCTTTTTGCTACTTCACTCTTTTCCTCCTCTACTCATTGATGATCACTGCTTAGACTGAACATCTGAAAATGTTTTCAAATGTTCAGTCCACAATAAAAGGCGTTTTGTATGATTGCTTATGATCAGCAGGGAAGTTTAACTGTTGTGCAGAGAAGCTTCCATATGCATTTTGGTCCGAATCGAAAGCCAAGCAGAAAGAGTGTCCTCCGATGGTTTCAAGAATAGGAAGAAAGGGGTTCAAGTCTGAGGAAGAAGCGATTGAATACCAAGTGAGTTGATTTACCGGTATCATTTACCACTACTGACTAGCTTCACATGTGAAATAATTTAAAGGTGGGCTCGTACCGAATTAAAGGAAGCAGACGTCATTGAAGCATTTCGTCATGATTCGCACAGAACGACTCGGGATTTGGCTTTCCAAGAAAACATGCCTTCGAGATTGTCAATCGTAAGAATCCTCAAAGTGTGTTTTCCTGTTTATTCAGTGGAAGGAAGCCAGGTTTCATCCTTACAAGATGCAGCATCGCCAGAAGATAAGCGAAGTCAATCGTGTCGCTCGCGTGGAACATGCCATAAATCAGTTGGGTCTCCTTGATGTGCCTGACAGGTTCCTGAATAACGTTCTCTTCTCCGATGAATGCCACTTCCATATCCATGGCGGAATAATTCATCAGGTAACTTAAGTTAACTGCTTTAATGGCCTTTACCGATTGTATCGTAACACAGTGTCTTCTTTGCAGAACTTTCGGTACTGGTCAGATCAGAACCCGCATTGGTATCGTGAAGAACCGTTGCACTCTCCTCGTGTAACAGTCTGGGCTGCTCTTGGTCGTCGTGGTGTTATTGGGCCAATCTTCTTCGATGGGAATGTGAATGGTGTGAGCTACCTAAGAAGAGGAATTTCTCCCAAAAGTCAGACGTTCTTTTCAGTTTGTTATTTGATGTGAACACTTGTTATCCTTGTTTTTTACAGGCGTTCAAATCTCGTGTTTATGCACGACGGAGCTCCGCCACATTGGGCTATTCCTGTTCGCCGATGCGAGCTGGATAGGGCGTGGCACACAACAAGAACCAGCTCCGTTCCGGTGCCCTACAAACTCGCCTGACTTGACTCCATGCGACTTCTTCCTTTGGGGATATCTGAAAAGCCGTATCTATCGCCGTACCGTATCAAAACGCCATTCGACTCACTGAATTTTTC